>WWET01000100.1:555381-573615 GCA_011038615.1 Limnodynastes dumerilii | reverse complement strand
AGGAAAGGAAGGAAGAGCAGGAGTATAGTATTATGTACCGAATGGAGGGGGTCATGTTGGAGGGTCTGTATATGGACAATCATTCAGTCTATATTAATAAAGTTGAAAAGTTTACATAAATTGCACTGTCTGTGTGAGTATTAAGATCAGAGATTAGGAAGGAAGAGCAGGAGCAGAGTATTATGTACCGAATGGAGGGGGTAATGTTGGAGGGTCTGTATATGGACAATAATTCAGTCTATATTAATAAAGTTGAAAAGTTTACATAAATTGCACTGTCTGTGTGTTAAGAGTATTAAGAGATGGACATGGTGGTTAAGCTATCTGAATAATTGCACACTCTCTTTGTGTAATGAGGGTTAGCATAGTTCCAATTCAATATTCTACACTTCCAGCCCTTGTATCTAAACATACCTCCTAACCCAGTGTTCCACCTCCCTGGTCCTCAGGGACCACTAACAGTCTGTGTTTTTCAGAGCTCCGTAGAACAAAGTACCACCTATGGAACTTTTAAAATGTGTCAGTCAGTAATGAACACAGCTGTGCTCCAGCAAGGAGACCTGGATCGATCTATCTATCTATCTATCTATCTATCTATCTATCTGTATGAGCTCCCTCTCTCCTCTTCTCCTGGTTGTAGTCTTGTCAGTGACCTCTGTGCTTTGGGTCTTGGCGACTCTCTGCCTCACACTGGAATCTACATCATTAAAAGCCTGTGTTTTCTCACCATACAAGAGCTTATTTAGCAGTTTGCAGTTCGGGTTTCTAAGATAATAAATGTATTTGTTTATTTCTATGAACTGGATCCCAAGATCAATTTTTACCCTAAATCAGGCGCATTCAGATCAGATGGTGAACACCTCTGTTTTGCACGGAGTTAACAGAGCAAAATGCCACCCATTCAAATAGAAATGGCTCTTCCAAAGCCTTTCATTCCACTTGCACCACTGGGTGTGCCCACCTTTTCCCAACTTTAACCTGTCAAGACACATAATTGGTACTGTGCTTTGTACGGAATTGTTTATAGTGACAGGTATTTTATAATCTGGGTAGACAAATGTTAACATGTAGGTTGGGGAATTTGTCTGAAGTGTAAGAGAGCATTGGAGAGTAGAGCATAGTCTTAATGGGCAAGGAAGGTTATTCCAGTGAGTGGGTGCAAGATGTGAGGATCTGAGAGAGGGAGCTGGGATATATCTTGGGGGGAGTAAAGATGGGCCTTATCCAGACCTAGGCTCCTTTGCGTAGCGTACCACCGATGCACGGCAATAGGCACTCTCCTTGCTCGTACCTAGTTTAGCATCCATACGCTCGACGAACCCTACCCTAACTTTTGTGTTCGTGTGTCCGCGGCCATCAGTACGTTCATTGCGTATTAACGGCGCTTAGCACGCCCATACTGTACGATTTAAATGCCTCACCCCGCCCTCGGTGCCTGGTTACGGATTTCGTATGGCAGGCACGCCCCCATGAGCGGTAATACGAAGCGGTTACGAATAAGGCCCATACGCTAAGATTTTCAGAGCGTAACATGAGCTTAACATCTGCCCCGCACACAAGCGTAGGTCTGGATCAGGCCCAATGTGTCTATGGGTGCAGCCTTCTACCCTGGTAAAAGTAATAAAGGAATGTGACCACCAAGGAGCATGAGGATTTCCCAGGAAACATTTCCTTTACCACACACATGACTATCTCTTATCTGTGATGAAACAATGATTTCTCCACACACAAAGCATGATCACACTGACAATAGGAGCCCAATGTGTTCAGTATTGGCACCTGATTTTACAATGCATTAGTTTAACACTAAAGTAGAAGTAATAATTTAACATAGCAGTGATAGTGCATGTATTATCACTCTCACATTCCAAGTATTAACTCATTCTTTGTGCATTTAACTTCATCTGATTTTTCACCCCACTGAATTTAAATCTGGAATAATGAGCCTATATAGGTTTGTGTCTTTGAACCAGATGCTCAGCCTACATTTGGCCATGTGGGTCAACTTATTCAAGAGAAAAAAATGATGAAGTAATATTGGTTTGGCTTTAAAATGTGGACACTAAAAAATAATCTACTGTAGATCTGGAGGTTAGAGCTGTATGTGAGAAGAAATGGCACTTAGATTATAAAATAGTGAACATATAACCTGGAAACTAAAGACTAGACAGAGCAAATGTCCATTTGCTGTACCACAGTCTTAAACTGTTCACACACTCCTCATACTGGTTTGTTATGCACTACTGTATAATTGCGGCAGTGTCCCTTCTGCCATGCACACATCCTAAGTGTTGAGTCTTAGTTTTTTGCATAATTTTGTCAGTATTTTAACAATTCACACACCATGCACTCGCAGTCCCGAAAACAGACCACACCTGATTAGAGGTAATCAGAATTCAACTACAGGTCAGTTATTCCACAGAGGCCCTAATTGTGGTGTAGGACTTGGCTGCAAGTTGCAAGCAGGTCGCAGCCCTCAGCCCTCTGACCAGTGCATAGATGGGAGTGAGGTAAACGGAGAAGTAGATGGGGGGAATGGGATTAATATTAATATCAGACGCAAGTAGTCCCGATGGCTAAAAGCCCAACATGTATTTCCCAACAACGTTAATCCCGCCAGGGAAATTATACTGCCTGCTGAAATCTTGACACATTCTGATGACCTAGAAAGAGGATATCCCGGCACATAACATTCCGACACAGTTAATTTACTGACACATTAAATTCCGGCACATTTAAATCCTGACTGGGAAATCATCCCGACATAGAAGAAATCCCAGCAACATTTAAAAAATCTTGATAAGGCTTTAGTATTATTTTAAAAGTGTACATGTCTGATGTTTAACAACATACATTTTAACCCTTCCTATACTGCTTGAATAAATTAACACACCCAATCCCCTGTCAATATATATGGAGGCCTTCATGACAAAACCAATGTCCAGTTGCAACAATTTTGATTGTGACATTTTGTCTTGTTGGTCAGACGTATTGAACCACAACTTGAATTGTCAGTGTTTTTTTTCATTTTATCCTTTCTTCCACATGAAGTATTCAGGCCCGGATTCACCACCCCCCCCGGATGTATTGCACATACATCCGTAAATTAACAATAGCTACTACGCATGCGTAATCGTTTCGTTACGTAGATTGCGTATATACAGTTTTAAAGATATATGTATACACAATATATATACACATATAAGGCCGTAAGCGTAATGTGCATGCGCCGGGCAGATGTTGCCCGGCGTCACTATGGAAACGCCTGATCGTAGATCGGGCATCCATAGTAGCGCCGTAGGGACGCTGGAGGGGACGTCCCCCAGCGTCCCTACGCTGATGTTAGTGTAGGGGGGCGTGGGGAAGGAGGGTAGGTAATGAGGCTGGGAGGGCGGCGTTAACGTACTAACGCCGCCGTCCCAGCGTATCAACTCTCCCTTACGCCAGCTGAAGTTAGGGTAGCCTTCAGCCGGCGTAAGGGAAAGTTAATACGCTCCTACAAGGGGGAGTGTCGGGCCAGAGCGGGAGTGTCAGGCCAGAGCAGCGATGTTACGCTGAGCGCTACAGCGCTCAGTGTAACATCGTAGCTCTGGATCAGGCCCATTGTCACTATCCAAATTGTCACTATCCAAATTGTCACAGCTAGACATAGGTTCTGTCATGTTTATTTTATTGTAACACAGAGGAAAGGGTTACTTACAGTCCAGGTAGTCTCTCCTATGCTACCTATCTGCCCTTTGGATCCCGTCCACCATCTCGGCATCTTTATGCTTGTTCAGATGGCCGCAAACTGCCGCTTGCCTGCAGCCAAGGCCATCCCCACCATCTTGGGCTCTGGTAACCACAGGTCTTGCGGTTAGACTCAGCACCTCTGGGCTTGCGCGTTCCATTTATGGACCATCGCTGAGTCCAGTGCATGACAATTCTATCTTTGTTACAGCTGCTGTCTAACGGCAAGCTGTATGCGCTGCCCCCACCCCCGTTCTCTCTTACCTTGCTCCGGTGCACTTCTGGGAATTCCCCTGCTGACAGGCTCCTTAGCAGCAGTGTCTATAGTTACCCACGTGTGCTGCTTCTCTGTTAGCCACATGCTCTGCCTGTAGTGTTTTTATGCCTTCTGCTGCTTGTGTCACTTCCTGGTTGGGGGCTGGGCTGCTGACCAATCACTGTGCAGCTGTCTCTATTTAGTCTCCCTCTCACTTCTCCCAGGTGCTGGTTATAGAGTCTGTTCCTCAGTTCTGTGACCTGCTTCTTACTGTGTGCCTAGTGCTTCCAGCCTAGTGATCTGACCGTTGCCTGACCTACTTACCTGCCTTGAATCCTGCCCTAGCTCCCTTGTGTTTCCTGCCCAGGCTCTCATCCTACCTTGTACTTACCTTCCCAGCAGTTCCTATCCTTACCTTGAGTGAATGTTTGTGTTACCTCTTGTGCCTCTTTGGAGGCACTGCTGTGTGCTTGAGTGTGTGATAGCCCTTGTATGTCGTGCACCGTCTCGTGAACATTCTTCTGTCCCACATGTTGCGTTAAGTGTTCAGTGTTGTCTTTTACAGTCCGGTTGCTTCCAGACTACTACTCCCACTATCTATCCACTACTCCCGTCCCTCCTGTCTGGTGTTCACTCCTGGTGTCTCTCTCTTTTCCACGAGTCTGGTTCACCGGGGACCGTCCAGGCTATCAGGCCTCTGCCAATTTCATCCCCACCATCAGGGGTACTGGTGAAGACCCCCTGGATAGTAAAGTCTCCGGTCTCCGGAAACCTACTCGTTCACTCTGCCTGTCTCCTTGGTGGTCACCTCAGTACTCACCAGGTAACCCCGGGGTACCACACTAACTCCCTTTCTGACCACCTCGGTACTGACCAGGTAAACCCGGAGTGTCATAACAATCTTAAAGTTGTCAATTTAACAGCTGTGTCATATAGAGGAAAGTCCATCAGTTAAACCTGTTGGCCATTTAGTTGTCAACTTTCCGATCATCGGCATGGCATATTACACCCACTTAGGGCATAGACAGCTTTCTGATCCTGCTACACATCATCCTCCCAAATGTCCCTATTTTGGTGGGACTGTCCCAATTCAAGGTTCGTAAAAGGGGGGAAGATTAATGGTAAAAATGGGCAAATAAGTAATTTGTAACCAGACCTGGGTGGAGTTAAGTCGGAACTGGTGCTTGGTTTATTTGTCTCCATTTCAAATTTGCCGGAAGCTTTGCTACACAATCAGGATGCATCGCAACCCACCCAGAGTTAAGAGGATTGATACATCTGATAGGATGGGAACGCAAGTAGGCACCATGGTATTACAATATACATTATAGGTGCGTCCACTCTCTCTCTGTCCCTCTCTAGACTCCTGCAGTGCCGATATTTTCCCTTTGCTGGAGACAGAAATCCAGATTTACAGTTACATAGTTTACGTAGATTGTGTAAGCGCAGTCCAAATACCGCGCTTACACAATCTATGTACAGAAATGGTACATAGATAGTGTAAATAAGCTACTGCACATGCGTAGTAGCTCAATTCTTAATACAATGTACGTAACTGTGAATCCGGACCAGAAATATTAAGGTACACCCTGCGTATCGAACATCTGCTGGTAAGTTGTGCAATTGCATGAATCCGAGGACACTGCTTCCCCACAATTGCGTATCCCTACACTTCTGTTGCTCGGGGATACGATCATATAACAACCACCTCTCAGGATCGGGTCCCAATAGATTAAAAGTTATAAAATTCTTTCTTCGGTTCAATTCTAGTGCAATGAATTATATTGAAAATGAATTATATACAGAATCTTTTTAAAAATCTAAATGTAATTTAATAAAAAAAAAAATCCAGACTAACTTCATTAGTCTTCAATCTGTCTATCAGCATGTGTCCTTTCACATCTGTGAGAAGTGACGTTCAAAGAAGGAAAGTTAGAATAAATTAAGTAGACATTTAGAAAACATTTTTTTAAAATATATCATTTAGTCTCATTAAAAAGTACATTAAAACTTGATTTATTTGTCTAGGAAGTAATTGTTGTCGCTGGTTAAGCCTGGGACAATCATAACTAATTTAACGTTACCTTAAATGTCTTGCTGTTTTCTATTGAAAGTTTTATTTGCAAATGAATGAAATTAAAGCAGTAATATGTTTATTACGTATATGTTTTTACTTATCTTTAAAAATAATTTTAATAAAATCTTTACTTGGATGTAGTTTCTCTACAAGGGGTCTCTTAAGTGCCTTTAGCTTTCTGTTTTTTTTCTCTAAAAACCCAGAAATAACATATTAACCTTGTCATCTAACTTATCATTAGCGCCATCAAACTCAAAGGTCACCTGCTCTGCTCTTGTTATATCTTTGTATGGCGTCTTTCCTACTAATGTGTGTTTCGTGTATACCAAACGTTATTATATATATAACATGACAGCATTATCTCAATTATATGCTATGTGCTGACTGATTTTTAAATGCATTTGAAATGGAAGGGTGGCTTTTATTTCTGATATATTGAGTTGTCATAACTATGGGCTCTGTTTGCTAAAGGAGGATAGCTTAGATTTTATACGATAAAGGACATTTTCATGTGTTAACGGCTGTTATCGCATGACATCGAAGTAATCTGTATTTACAAAGCAAAGATCCCCATGGAAAACTATGGTTTGCATGTTTCAGAACATGAGGGCTTGTGTATACACTGGAGGGTGGTGGGTTTAGGAGAAATGTGTAGACAAATGACTTCACTGAAAGGGTGGTTAATAAGTGGAATGACCTCCCATCTGAGGGGGTTGAGCGGGAGCTCCGATGGGCTGACTTTAGAAATAGAGACAGCCGAAAGCAGCCATTTAAATTTTTTTTTTAATGAATGGGTGAGAATCCCTATCAGAAAACTCACCCATTCATATCCGCCTGACCTGCTGCAGCCGCCACCATCTTTTAGTGTTAGGGAGAGTTAGGGTTAGGCTCTTAGGAAGGGAGGGTTAGGGTTAGGGCTATAGAAGGGGGGGTTAGGGTCAGGCTGCGGGAGGGGGTTAGGCTGCGGGAGGGGGTCTTAGGGTTAGGCTATAGAGAAGGGAGTATTAGGGTCATGCTAGGGAGAAGGGAGGGTTAGGGTTATGCTGCGGGGAACGGAGGGTTAGGGTTAGTATTAGGGTCATGCTAGGGAGAAGGGAGGGTTAGGGTTAGGCTGCGGGGAAGGGAGGGTTAGGGTCAGGCAGCGGGGAAGGGAGGGTTAGGGTCAGGCTTGGGATAAGGGAGGGTTAGGTTCAGGCTGTGGGGAAGGGAAGGTTAGAGTTATGGAAGGAGAGGGTTAGGGTTAGAATTAGAGGAAGGGTTGGGGTTAGGTTTTAGGCTTACCTATCAGAGCAATGTGTTCAGTGCTACGGGGATCAGTTGCTGTTGGTTACCGAGGAATAGGCAATCGATATCCCAGCTAGTTTCAAACCAGGGCCGTTCTTAGCAGGACCCACACCCCGAGGCTAACACAGTAGAGATAGCAACAACGATATCCTAAATCTCAAACTATATGGAGTGTAAAATAAAGCCACTCCCCTCTCATGTGTGGACTATATCGTCAATATCCACAGCTATAGAGCAACCTTACGCTCTCTGTGCGCATCTGCGTCTGTCTACATACAGAAGTGCCTAATGCTTCCCACACTGCCTATCTAACAAGCCTATTGTGCGGAGGATAGGCATATAAAGGACAATGCCCTGTCACATAGATCTCTATGGCTACAAAATATCTGGTTCACGCATGTGCACCTCTAATGTTAACACTGATTTACGCAAGTGACTTATGTAACTCACCTAGGGCTGGATCCAGACTTAAGTAAGTGCTTGAAATGAGTTACTCCTGGGCTAAACCATGGTGATTGCAGGTCGTATTCTTTGCATGCAGGGATATATCTTTGAATTGCTTACTGCACACAGATACTGACCAATTTGACTATCACACTGTTATGTAGACTTGGGATAGGAAACATCACTTCTCAACTCTAATACTGTTTGAAACAGATGAAAAATGACCCTGCAATCAACATGGTTTAGCCCAAGAGTAACTAAATTCAAGCACTTAACTAGGTCTGGATCAGACACATTGTCTTAACAAGGACATCAGAAGGTCATCCATTTTCATATAAAATCCTATGCTATTTAGCCAGTTCTTCAGGATGGGGAGGGCGTTTATTTTCCACCATGTGTATAGAATGTGATAGGAGCCAAAACTCTGTACCCTGGGGTACATCAGACTATATTATCTTTCAGGCTACATCCCTTTGATGTTAAGGCAAGTGGCAACAATGTGCAGGATATACAGGAAGAAAGGCACACCTTACCAAGTGTGGGAGAGCATATAGAGGCTATTAGAAATATTTTGTCCCAGTCAATCTCAGTTAGGGTATCTGTTTCACTCTTCCACATACCGGAGGGATGATGAGAACAAGCGGTCTAAAAGTTGTTTGTAGATGGTAGAAAGAACATGCATCAAGGCAATCTCAGTGCAAAGTTGCTCAAAAGGGGTTAAACGTCAACTCCACCTCAACAGTGGACCATCGTGGGTCAAAAAGTGTCTGATGCTCAAGATATCCAGAAAACGATACGAGAGAGTAAAAAGCAGTTCTAAACTTCTTAAAATGTGAGGGTACTCCCTTGAAAAAACTGTCCCATGCTGTGACAACCTGCATTGACCAAGCAGGTGAGGTTTCTGGGGTCAAGCCCATGAGAAGTGTGAGGAGTGAGTGGGGAGAGGAGAGATCAGTTTTAGTATGGGGACATCTCCAGCAGGGGAGTGTGGGGCCAACAGTGGAAAGAGATGTGCATGCGAGAGATGGGAGCCATAGCAGGATATGCAGGCGAGTGTGAAAGGCTTCATTCTCTGTGTCTATCCATTGCCTAGGGACCCCCCATCTCGAACACTTCACCACTCTTGCTAGCATGTCAAGGTACAGTTTGCTTTACCATCAGCCCTAAAGACTTCTAAAACTTTCCATGATTCTCTTCTTATATCTATATACAAAACCTCAAAAAAAGAAAATCTTCAGTAACCACACGTATGGTACTGGAAGATGGATGGAGAAGATGTCAGTAAAAACTAGCCTGAGATCTTGCCTCCTAATACAATCTGTAGAATATGTGAATGGAGGGGTTAGTTTTTTAAACTAGTATTTAGTAACAAGTTATTACATAAAATAGAATAACAGGGAATCTGATCTTTTTCGTTACATGGAGCAGCAAACACATCACACATCCTTCCTTGATCACGTGAACTCATGGAACAATTGATTTGGTGTCTGTCGTTACTTCAATTTATGTATGAAATTAATAGTTCTCTGTCATGGGACACCTTATAAGCACAACAGGTAGATAGATGAATAGGTTAACCTTGTTGTGTCTGTTCCAGATTTTAAACTAACTTTCAGAAGCTGGTGTCTGGTCATCCAGAAGTAACACTGATATTTTATATTTGTTGTCATGAAAATGCTTCTGAACTATGGCTTACAGTAGTTACTCTGGCTCACAAAACTATACACCACCTCTGCATTTTTTCTTCTTCCACTCTAATGGATGTCAAATGTGACCTCCAGTGCCGTTTCTAGACCTAGCAGAGCCCAGGGCGGAAAAAATTCTGGCACCCCCCCCCCCCAAAAAAAAAATATATATTTTGACCACTGAATAAACAATGGTGTTCCTTTGAACAAGGAACACCATTAATAACGTTGTCCAACTTACCTGCTCCATCTCAGAAGATTTCTAAGTCCTGAAAAGAAGACATTGCACAAATATTATCCAATGAATTAGAATATCAACGGGGATGGCGTCCTTCTCATAGATTGTCACGGGACCTTGCGGGATAGGTGAGTAAATACTGCGGTTCCCATGGACAAGGTAAGTACTGCTACTATCATAATTTTTATTAACTCAAACAATACATTTTATACCGTTTTGCCATAGATATCTTTTCAGTATAAAGGTGGTAGAAGTGGTAGAATGAGTGAAGGAGTGTGGGTCCTCACAGTATCCATGTAAGCGTCATAAAAAGTGGAACACAATCTTGTAGCCGCAATAATAAAAAGCAAATCCAAGTCAATACTATACAACGCAAACAGCGTCCTAGTCTTCACTATACAATTCCCACTACATCCAAGTAACTAGCATGCCATATAGACTTCATATTAATCACCACTATACAATATATACAATGCACACTGCATCTTACTGACTGTCATACAATACAGACTGCATCCTAGTGGCTGTTATACAATGCACCCTGTCCCCTTATGTCCAGCATACAATTCCCACTACATCCAAGTGACTAGCATGCAATACAGACTTTATATTAATCACCACTAAACAATATATACAATACAGACTGCATCCTACTGGCTGTTATACAATGCACACTGCCCCCTTAAGTCCACCATACCATGCACACTGCATCCTATAAACCACCACTCAATACAGACTATATCTAAGTGATGACCATACCTTTTCCCCAGTGACTGTCAAACAATACAGATTACATCTTTCTGACCATTATACAATAAATTCAACATTCTTGTAATCACAATGCAGTAAAAAAAAATTGCCTCCTTGTGAGTGTCTTAAAATAATGACAGAGTGTCCTTACAATGTTTACCAGCCATGCCCATCTGGGCTCAGACTGCATCCTAAATATGAGACCTGCGCCCTCTGGCAATGCTTCCCCTGCTTACCACATGACGATGACCCTGCTGGTAAAGGGCCTTTGATAGGGCGTTAGTACTCATGAGGGCATCTCACACCCCCCTCTGGTGTATTTCACCAGAGGGCAGAAGAAGAGGTTATTATACAGGAATTGGCAAGTCTCCACCTCCCATCCGCTTGGCTATAAGTGTAAGTGATGGGCTAGAAGACGTGTGGCTCCTTGAATCCATTTTTAGGTGTCTGAATTGTAACCCTGTGGTCTGAAATGAATGCAGCAATCCAATAATAATGCGCAGTCCCTTCTGAATCCGGCACGCACATTTTGTCTTTGCAACGTCTAGATCCTATTTAACTGCTATTCCCACTGCAGCAGAGGTTAATGAAAGTGACATCTAATAATTAACACACATCCAAGTGCTTTTCCTCTTTAAAGCGCTCTGGACATCTGTTTAATAAGCAATGAAAACATTACAACGAGGGAAGAGAAATCTTGTATTAAAAAATAAAATAAACATTTTACAATATAAGTTCCCCATATTATGCCCATCAGCTGTTACATAGCACGAGCTTATCACCGTTTTTGTTTTATGTCTTTTGTTTTTGAAGTCCAGTATTTTATTTGTTCCTCTTGCAACAGTCTAAGATTGTGCGGGCCACAAAAAAAATTGTCAAATAATTTTAATAGTTTATCTTCAGCTCCCAGGAATTTTCCATTCATATGTCTTCAGCTCCCAGTATTCCCCATCCTGTCTCTCCAGCTCCCAGTATTCCCCATCATGTGTCTCCAGCTCCCAGTATTCCCCATCATGTCTCTCTAGCTCCCAGTATTCCCCATCCTGTCTCTCCAGCTCCCAGTATTCCACATCATGGGCCTGATCCAGACCTACGCTGCCCGGCAATAATACGCCGGGCGTAAGCGTAAGATCGGCTGAAATGCTAGGATCGGGCGCCCGTAGTATCAGCGTAGTAACCGCTGATGGGGCGTCCCTCGCCGTTACCACACAAATGTTAGTGTAGGTAGACGGGGGGAGGTAGTTTAATGAGGGAGGGGTTTTAGTTAATACGCTCATACGCTCCTGTCCCAGTGTATTTTCCCTCGCTTACGCCAGCTCTTAGGGAAGCCTTCAGCCGGCGTAAGCGAGGAAAAATACGCTGGGATAGGGGGGAGTGTCAGGGGAAGTACATGCTGACACGCTTTGGCATAGGTCTGGATCAGGGTCTTTGACTGATGGAGAATTAAGGCCTCTTGTGTGAGAAAGAATGAGTAGAGCAGTCAGCCAGCCTCAGCAAAAGGTATAAGTTCTAGAAATGCTTTTGATCCCAGTATTCCCCCCCCTGTCTCTCCAGCTCCAAGTATCCCCCATTTTGTGTCTCCAGCTCCCAGTATTCCCACCATGCATCTCCAGCTCCACAGTACCCCCATCAAGTGTTTCCAGCTCCCCAGTATTCCCCATTCATATGGTTTCAGCTCCCAGTATTCCCCATCAAATATCTCCAGATCCCCAGTATTCCCTATTTGTAGGTCTCCAGTTCCCCAGTAATTCCCCATTTAATAGTCTCCAGCCTTCCCTGTTTATACCTTACTTACCTTCCGTCCGTGTCTCTCCTCTGCGGTGTGTGCCGTCACCCAGCTCCTCTGTGGCCTCTGGCTATAAAGCAATCTGTTTCCTGCTGTTGGCTGATGCAGCAGTTATACGGGAGAGCTGAAAAGGGCTTTGCTATCAGCTGTCCTATGTAACTGCAGTGGTGGCTGATAGCAGGGCAGTTTTGCATGCCTGTCCTAGGAGATCCGTATGGTCATCGAGAATGGGGGTTAATTTTGCAGGCCAAATAGGCATGTCAATGAAGGGGGAGACACAGACACAGACGTGCAGACTTCCAGACCTCTGTACATATACAAAACGCAGGTCTGGATCAGGCTCTATGTTTATATTATCAAATAGAGTATATCAACACTATCAAACAATGAAAGCTGGTCAGTGCTTGTTTATTATAAGCAAAAGAAAAGTATCTTAACCACATACAACAATAAATAAGTAATTATAATAATAATTAGCATTTATTAGCGTGCCCTCCAACATGACCCCTTCCATTAGGTATATTATACTCCGCTCCTGAGCTTCCAAATGTCACTCACCTGGTTTTAACAAAAAAACTGATGTTTGAAAAACGTTTTTTCGCTTTAACAAAGGTGGTTACCATAGTAACTGAAGGTTGGACGCTCAGGAGCAGAGTATTTTGTACCTAGTGGAATGGGTCATGTTGGAGGGTCTGTTATTAAACATACACATACAAGGGACACATGCAAGTCAATGGACTGAAATCAGACTTACAATATGAGATTTCCTCATTTAACTGCCTCCCTCCATCCAAACTTCTTATCTTCCTTCTTAAGCTTTCCTGGCATGCCCCTTCCTTCTTAAGTCACTAGAAACCTAGATGAAATAGTTCGTAATGGTGATTCAGAGCCGTCCCGTTCTTAAGTCCGTCATAAATTGCGTATCATTGGTAACTATGCCTGCGCAGTATATACTGTACCTTCCTAAATATACGCACCTAAGAATATGCAGATTCTTAAGTGTGAATCAGGTCCTAAGTTTGAAATTACAAAAAAAGGAATTCAGGGGTACTTTTTTTGCCCTTTTTATCAAGTGCTGCAGAAGCCAACACCAAATACTGCGTAGTTCTTTATTTTCTCTGTGATAAAGAACTTAATTGTGCCACAACCCCTTTTTTAACCTCCTTACTGGCTGTGAAAGATGATTGTTTACCAGTATTTCCCACAATTGCTCCAGGAACCCCTAACAATGGAGCAAAACCAGAACAACGCTTCAATTACGTTTCCTAGCGTAGCTTATTTACGATAGCTTAGTCACTCCCCTTGACTTACGCTTTCCAATCTCTACCGTAACTTTTCACAGCGTAACTCCTGACGCCCATAATGGCTGCACGTACTTACGCTGAGCACGCCCATACTGTATGATTTAAATGCCTCACCCCGCCTCGGAAGCTTAATTACAGGTGTCGTATGCTATCAGCTAACGTAAAATCGCTTGAGTACGTAGTTTAGAATTTGGCCCAATGTATGTATTGCAGCATAAATGACTGGAAATTTCGTCCTATAACTGCTGCTCTTTAAAAGTCTAAACCAAAGCCCTTTGCAGGAGCGTCTAGTATTTTGCAGCCATGAACAGACGTTTTTATTTTTATAACCTGTAGGTGTTCTAAGGTGTATTTAAGCAAACAATGTTTATAAAATACATGTTCTGTATTATAGGAGTCGGATTTAGCTGCGGGGGAAGAGAAAAGGGAAAGGTTAGCTGGTTTGGCCTCACGAAAACAAATAAACAAGAAAATAGCAGAAAACTCCCAGAAAAGCAACAACAGCAGATGCCAAACACATCGGTGGAACAATTTTTTCCCTCTTATTATTATTTTGCTGAAGTGTGTCTGTGCGGTGGAGCAGAGAGCATTGTGGGATGGATCATGTCTTGGGTCAGGCTTCTCGGACCTGGTCATGTTGATGAGCGATATTCTTTACTTTATAAAGTTATGGTGGGTTTTGCGCTTTATATTGAACGGGAGATCTGCGTTCAGCTAGAACTGACTTCTTCTCCTCCTGACAATCAGTGGCTCCTTAGGGATAGCACACGCACGACCCAAACATGTCAGTGTGCAAAATAAATAAATATCTCCTGACGTGATTTAACCCAGTCTGAGGAGTAAAGCGTTGTGAACTTAGGCTTCATTGCCCAATTGATTTTATCCTGCCGGAGCGTTAGTTTTCCTTATTGATGTTGCCGATTTACTTTTAAAGCATGTTTTGCAGTCAAAGATCAGACGTATTCCTGAGTTATTAGACACATCTGCTGTGCACACAACAGGAAAACAGACCCATTCCGCTAAGTACAAAAATACTCTGCTCTTGAGCTTCCAATTGTTAGTTACTATGGCAACCACCTTTATAGAAGAGAAAAACATCAGTTGGTTTTATAAAACCGGGTAAGGGACAGTTGGAAGCTCAGGAGTGGAGGTTTGTGTACCTAATAGCAGGGGTCATGTTGGAGCAGAGCCGTAACTATATATTTTAGAGCCAGGGGCAAAACGGGAAAAATGGTGCCCCCTGACCCTGAATTCCGAGCCAATTTAACCTTAAATATTACTTCCTGGTCCCTTATGTTGTAATAAGATAGTGTGATTGGTTGGCGTTGCCTAGGTGCTTTCCTCCGAAAGATCCCGAAAGGTAAGCGATAGATGCCGTTATGGGGACGGGGCTTAATGGCGCGATTTATGCAAAATGGTGTCCCAAAGCCCCACCCACTGACCATCAATGACATTTTCATAGTATTACTAAGGATGGGGGCAGGGCTTGATAATGCAAATGATGTCAAGTCCCGCCCAGTAACTAGTAGCACCAGTAATAGTAGTGCTGCTAAGCAGAGGGGCGGGACTTGAGGCCGTGGTTTCCATGACATTCCAGGAGGGTCAGCAACCCTAGTTAAGCATTGCACTAATACATGCAGATGACGGTAACAATTTGATGGGACACTAGAGAAATGGCTTGCAGATAACCACATGGCCCATACTCATTCTGCCCAGTATTTTTTGTTAGCCCCTACCACCTGAGATGGGAGGATATTCTCAACCACAATAAAGACCGTGCTTACGCAATCTACGTACAGAAATGGTACGTAAATAGCGTAAATAAGCTACTATGCAACATACGTAAGATGAAAACTACGTCACTGTGAATCCGGACCAGAAACACTGGGAAAGGCAAGGACCAAGGGCACTCAAAACTTCACCAGTGATTGGTCAGCAGCCCTTCCGCCTACTCCCACGATTGGTTGGAGTCCTGGTCGCATAGCAACAGCCAGCACACAAGATATTGCGAAGAAGGTAGCTTCCATCTGCTGGAGGAGACTGCAAGCTACATTCCAAATGGCTGTTTAGCATTCAGCGGAGGAGACGTCACCACATAAAGTGACATCACTACTTCTCTCTCTCTGCTACTCATTACTCTCCCTATACAACTAAGCATCTGGCTTGCCTTTCTCATTGCTTTGTTACATTGCTTGACTACCTTTAAGTCACATGACTTAGTGGCTCCTAGAATCCTTTGTTGCTCAGTATTTTCTAATGTAGCGCTGTTATATTGAGCATTTGGGTTTTTGCTCTACCGGAACTCCATTTGATCGGCTTTTGGAGCTCTGTAATGACAATTTACTATTCAATGGTGATTGGGTCCCCTGGCAATATATATATATATATATATATATATACTCAATACACTGGCCTGCATTATTCAGACATCAGTGAGTTTGAATTTAATCACACCCACTAACATGAATAAACCTATGACAGCCAGGGCCTACCGTAAATATTCCAACAGAAGAGGAAACGCCCACTTTCAGACTCCTCCCCTCTGTAGGAACTCTTTGGGTGGGTTATAATGCATTGAATTGATCAGCACGCATGCAAAGTGTGGAAAAACCTCCGCAATCCAGTTGAAAAGAGCTGGAAGATGAAAAAGGAGGGTTAGTTCACAATATAGCGATATTTGGTTAAGCTCACCTGCCTAGCGTCAAGGCTCCTCCTGTAGGCGAGTCCCTATCCATTTGCTATATGTGTACACAGGAGGTCTCTGTTAAGACACTACCTGCTATATATATATATACTCAATACACTGGCCTGCATTATTCAGACATCAGTGAGTTTGAATTTAACCACACCCACTAACATGAATAAACCTATGACAGCCAGGGCGTACCTTAAATATTTCAACAGAAGAGGAAACGCCCACTTTCAGACTCCTCCCCTCTGTAGGAACTCCTCGGCTGGGTTACAATGCATTGAATTGAACAGCACGCATGCAAAGTGTGGAAAAACCTCCGCAATCCAGTTGAAAAGAGCTGGAAGATGAGCGAAATTCAGAAGCCTGGACTCGTTTTGCAAATATTTAGTTTAAATTGCACCATCACAATTACAACCCATTATCTCCATCTCAGGATACTGTGTGTTTTCGGAGATATGAAAGGTGGACGCGTTGCCGTTTTGCTGGACGATGATGAGTCAAGGTAATTGAAAGCGGCGTCTTTGTCATTTATATCACTGAAGAAATATCCTCTTGAAAATGGATGCTTTGGACAGCTAGGTCTTAGTTTTTGAATACAATGGCAGTCGGCATTTATCAATACAGCCAGCAATCTAAATCCTTGTCTGACAACAAAACCTCTGAGCCTTGGCCAAAAACACTGTTTTCAACTGTTAAAATGGCATTAATTTGTTTTAATGTTTTCTTATCATTGTTACAGTGTTATACAAAGTAATTGCAACTTCTCTGATCCCCAAAACTATTGGGCTCTTTCACTGTAAATAAAGTCAGTATATATTCATATCATATATATTTATTTATATTATAGTCACAATGGCTACAATAATGTGCCAGTTGTGTCGTCTGTATCATTGCCAACTTCCTTAAAACCGCTCCCTCCTTCACTTGGTCTACCCTCTCTCCTCCGCTCTGTCTCCACACTCTGCTCCCCTCTGATCACACATTTTTCTCTGTCCTGTCTAAGCTTCTCCTCTGTAATATCCATGCTCTATCCCCTATTCTGTCTACACACTCTCTCCTCTGTTCTGTCCACGCCCTCTGTTCCGCTATGTTTGTTCTCTCCTCAGCACAGTCCCCGCTGTCTCCTCTGCTCTTTCCAATCTATCCTCTGCTCTGTTCTCACACCGTCTCCTCCACTCTGCCCATGACCTCTCCTCCGTTCTGTTCACGATTTCTTCTCTGCTATGCTCACACTCGCTGCTCCGCTCTGTCCACAATCTCTCCTCTGCTCTATCCACGCTCTCTCCTCTGCAGGTTTAACTGTCAGCAATCGCAACATTACACCCATATATTTTACTATATAGCTGCAGTTTCGACCAAATCCTATAATTCAGTTCTTTTGCAATAAGATCCCCGTGCAACAGTTGCGTACATATCCACAAGAACAGAATCCTCATACACGCTTATTTGCGCGATGCACGTTAACCACTCCCTTTACACCAACCGACTTCCAATAACCAGCGCCTACCTGAGGTCTTTCAATATAAAATAACCGCAGTATGAAAGTCTGGAGCAATACATGCAGAGGGAGCACACCTATACTGTGCATTAAAAAGACACGCCCACTTGCAGTCTCAGCCCCACCCCTTTGTTAGAGGCTGTTGGAAGTATCATTGGGCCTGATCCAGACCTATGCCTGCTTGCCTTTTTACGCTCAGCGTAGTCATAAAAATACTGTTTTCCATGTTCTGCGCATGTGCGAGGAAGATGTTACGACCAGAAACTCTGAACATACTTATGAGCATGTACGGTTGAGCCCACGGTTACGCTCAGAAAAAGTTAGGGTAGGGTTACGGACGACCGTGGGAGTGCCTAGGGGGAGTGCTTTGTAAATACGCTACGCCAGAGGCGGAACTACCGGCGGTGCAAGCGGTGCACGGCACCGGGGCCCATGAAGATAATGGGGCCCACAGCAGCCACCACATGAGCCACTACTGCGGTGACTGTGGG
>WWET01000100.1:522127-547558 GCA_011038615.1 Limnodynastes dumerilii | reverse complement strand
AGAATGTTCATAAACACTTTTTGGGCAGCTGACCACAGAGCTCTGAGCGAGAGGTGAGGCTGCTCTCACTTCCCATCCATTCAGGCATGAGCCGCACGTACAAGGAATGAATGAAAGGAACAACATTCACATGACTGATGGATAACAGGCACATTCTAAGTTCTAACACAACATCAAAACTGTTTAATGTTTAGAAAAGAACTAAAAAAAGTTACATTGCAACGTGTTAGCTAATATTTGATTTTATTTTTTTACACAAATGTAATACCTGTAAATAAATAACATCAGATGATTTACGGAGTGAAGAGGGCTTTTTACTACCCTGGGCGGTTCCATTTTATTTGTGTGGTTCTGTATATTTGGTAAAAAAATATTTTTGAATGACTATAAAGTATGTGTGAGTATATATCTACAGTATACTACACATAACTCACTATGGGGTAAATAATAACACTGGACGGGATTCACACCTAAGAAGCTCAGGCATTGTCCGTGCGTAGTTTCCTTCTTGCGCACGGATAGTTAAGGTAGCCCTATGACACTCTTTAAGGTACCTTTAAGGTTAAGGTTTGCATGAGTGAGTTAGGTGCCGATCTGTCCAAACCTAACTCACTCTTAGCTGTGAATACAGTCCATTATTATCTAGGTTAAGCTGGCCATACACCAGAGCCATTATGGCTCCCAGCAGGAGGTTGTTAATAAACTGGATGATTTTCCCCTGGGGTAAGGTGCCACTCACCTCTCCTACTGGGACTGATAATCCATACTGAGTGAGGAGCCAGGCTTGTGTGGTTCTGTATATTTGGTAAAAAAATATTTTTGAATGACTATAATGTATGTGTGAGTATATATCTACAGTATACTACACATAACTCACTATGGGGTAAATAATAACACTGGACGGGATTCACACCTAAGAAGCTCCGGGTTCTTAGGTGCGTATTTTTAAGAATGTGCCTACTGCGCATGTGCAGTACTACATTGACGCAATCGATGTACCAGTTAGATACGTAGATTTCCTCAGTATGGTCTTTAAAGACCGCACGGAGTCGCTTAGTAAGAAAGAGGCAGCGTAATTCACCCCGGGGAGTGTTTAGTTAGAAGTGGGAGGGGGGAGGGATTTAGATTACTGGGACTGATAATCCATACTGAGTGAGGAGCTGCAGAGACTGACAGGAGGCTCTTGCAGCTGATTGGCTATGCAGCCTTACAATCAAATATTCGCACCAGAGCATTGTTGGTCCAATCACCTGATAATTTGACGACTGGTCCAGTAATCACTGTGGTGTGTGGCATGATCCAAGCCTTTGGACAGATGCATAAATACAGCGGGAATCTGCTATCACATTTGAGACCGTGTGCAGACTAACGGATGTATAACATATACGTCCGGTGTTTAGCGTTTTTTTCTACTGTGCATGCGTAGTACATTTTGTATGTTATCTTTCAGACCGCATTTCCGCAATCTACGTAAGGAAAAGACACGTAGATAACGTAAAAAATGTACTACGCATGCGCAGTAGGAAAAAACACTAAACACCGGACGTATATATGTTATATAGGTATGGATCCGGTTCAATGTGTTCACGGCAAGTGTCACTGCAGCATAATACCGCAACTGCAACGACCAATAACGTCAGACTTTCAGGGCCTGATTCAATTAGCCGCGCACCCGCGTATTTTGCGGTGCGAAGCTAATTCTGCAAACTTTTTACTCAGGTTTTTATTCGCGTCTAGCAGAGACGCGCATAAAAATCAGCTACAGTAATAGACGGGAAAATGCGCTTCACAAACTTTTTCCCATCTATTGCGGTGCGAATTTGTAATTGAATCAGGACCTAAGTGTCCGCCTACGATGTTGTCATGAAACTCTGTACACCATGCTGGTATTTTATTTATTTAGGATAAAAAAAACACTGCTGTGCGTCTGTGTTTCGGCCGCAACCCTTCATATGAGGTCAGGTGTTTTTTAAAATAGCCGCACAAAGAAAATTTTCGGACTTTAGTTCATTTCAGAGTTTAGAATTGCGTTTATGCTGCTTTGTGGAGCAGGTAGACACACTCCACACTCTTGTATCTCAGTAATTGCTGCCTAATGAGCCCAGACGTGTTGATTGTGGAGTCTTGGTACATTAGGCATTATTTACCAGATACAAGTCCAGAGAGTGTCTATGTCACACACAGGAAATTGATCCAGAGCTGTGTTCGCACCTATTTCTTAGATTGAAGGGCAGCCGAATTCTGCGGAATGGGAGCGAGCACTGAAAGACAAGCGCAAGGCTCCGTATCCGCCAGCGATCGCATCCGATGTGGAATGGGGTGTTCCACGATATTTATATGAGAAAGTGGGCGGTTAGCCGGGATTCCCATTCATATTACTAATATACAGAGATTAAAATGATAAAACGATAAACGACTGGAAACATTGAGGGAGAGAGAGAGAGAGAGAGACTGGGACAGGAGTATTAGAGATAGGGTAAGGGGAGAGAGAGGAGAGAGACAGAGGGAGAAAGGGAGAGAGAGAGACTGGGACAGGAGTTATGGAGATAAGGTAAGGGGAGAGAGAGAGACTGGGACAGGAGTTATAGAGATAGGGTAAGGGGAGAGAGAGAGACTGGGACAGGAGTAATAGAGATAGGGTAAGGGGAGAGAGAGAGTTAGTGTTTGGACAAAACAGAATGCTGTTTTGTGCTTTCTATTTCATAGTTTATTGTGGGAAAAAACAACAACATTATAACCAAAAGATATCTAGCTCCACTATGCAAGGACTGACTGACCAGTTTCATACACTAAGGGGTATATTTACAAAGGGCGATTTTGCAGAAATCGCCTAAACTCACGTGAGTTTGCAGTAAGAATGAAATCACCGTATTCACAAAAGGTAAACTCACGTGAGTTTAGGCCTCTGGAAAATCGCCATCCCTAAAATCGCTACTGTGATTTTTTCAATGTAAGACATACAACTCACAGTATTCATAAAGGTCGGTTTGACTAACTCGCAGTCAAATCGCCATTATCTCGCTGTTTAGCAATTCGCCCTTGCGTAGAGGCGAGTTAGTGGCAATTCACCCTTTCCAGAAAAACACGTCAATCTTGTAGACGTATTTTTCTGAGTGGCAAAGCCGACCGCAGCATGGTTAGAAGCCTTACCATGCTGACGCTGATAGAACTACAAGGCTAAGCACAGCATGGCTAAGGCTTTCAACCATGCTGCATTTTTTTTTTTTTTTTTAAACTTACGCGAGTTGAGTGATTTTTTGCAAGGACAAATCACGGTGCTTCTCAATAGAAAAGCACAGCAATTTACCCCTTGTAAACTCACAGCATCTCGTGTGAGTTGGAAAAAATCGCAGCTTAGTGAATTTGGTGAATTCACGCTGCAAAACGCTAGAAAATCGTGGCGATACGCTGTGAATTGAATTTCACAGCTAAAATCGCCCCTTCGTAAATATACCCCTAAGACAGAGTTTTAGATCCATGATTTTCAGAGGTCCTCAGAGAATGTGGTAGATTAAGTACCACCTGCAGGTCTTTTAAAACGTGTCAGTCGGTAATGAACACAACTGTGCTCCAACAAGGGGACCCGGAACACATGCAATGACCGAGTTTGGGAAACAATACACTCAGCATTATTGCAGCATTGTTTAAGAACACATTTAGTCAATAAATAATGTAGAATTATCACAAGACATTAATATTTACTACGGCCATTTAAAACATAAACATCGCAAACGCTATTCTTAATGTTGCAAAATTCTGAACTTCATGCAAGTATTTAATATTTGTAATAAAGTTATTACTAAACAAATCACTTTAATGGGTCAGACATCGGTGATAATATTTTACACCAACTCTGAGGTCTCGAAGAAATTCATTTTCAGACAAGTTGTTAGTGTCAGTGAGCTGGGATACTAATTACTGTTATTATCTTTTTATAACTCTAAGTTTATTTACATAAGATAAATGTGCATTGGTATCATTTAATGCACACATTGAATGTTTAAGGAGTATATTTCTGCATATTAACATTAACATGTAAAACTCATTTAACTAAACATAAAGGGAACATAATAGAGAAAACTGAGGGGTGTAAGAGTTAAGGTATAAGACCCCCCCCCCCAATCAATATGAACCATTCCACCAGGTACACAATACTCCGCTCCTGAGCTTCCAACTGTCACTCACCTGGTTTTGACGTTTGAAAAACATATATCTCTTCAACACAGGTGGTTACCATAGAAATGGATTGTTGGAAGCTCAAGAAAAGAGTATTTTGTAGCTAGTGGAATGGGTCATGTTGGAGGGTCTGGGGTATATTGAAAGATGAGGAGCAAGTTACCTATAGGCAGAGCCATCTTAACAGCATTGTAGGCCCTGGGCAATGCAAGGCTCAGGGGCCCCTGTAGCCAAAACTTTTGGGGCCTGATTCAATTGCCAGTGATTCCCGATTGCGGTGCTTTTTCCACAAATTGCGGATTTTTACTTACTGTAATAGATGGGAATGGGCACATTTACCCTTTTTCCCATTTTTGCAGGCAATTTAATCAGGTCCTTGTACTTTATATGCTTTGAAAATCACTTAATATCAACGTATAAATGATAATTCATCCCACTGTGCCCTCCTGCAGCACACTGCTGCCTCTTTATTATCACAATGTTTCCCCTTTATCATCCCATTGTGCCCTCCTTCACACCTTTGTCCCTTCTTGTGTGTCTCTAAAGCCATCCAAACTCCTCCTCTTTGTGTGTGTCCAGCCAACCCTTCTGTCCCCTCCGTTTGTGTCCAGCCAGCCTTCTGATTTGTAGGACAGTCAGTCTGAAAATACCTTGTTTGTTGGGGCTGGACAGCAGTGCTTAAGGGCCCCTAGACTTGTCTCAAGGGCCCCTAGACTTTCCCATTGTGTCCAGTGGAAAAGATGGCCCTGCCTATAGGTCATTATATAGGTCATAAAACTATATTCCGGCTCAGGGAGTTAGAAAACTGTACTATGTTTCAATACCCAGCATCATGAAATGTCCAGTCAGTACTTTTCTCCTGAAGTTGATATCTGATATATCTGTGCAGAATGATGGCTCAGGTGGTTGGCACTTCTGACTTAATGAGATCTTGAATCTGTTTGGAGTTTGTATGTTACATGTCTGCATAGATACACCCTTGGAAGCTGTTCACAGAAGGCCAGCCCCTGGACTGGGATTGATGTAAATGTTTTATGTAAACAGTCACTTTTCACGTCTGTGCTCGGCCCTGGATTGAGTGCACAGACAGGGCCGCCATCAGAGGGGCCCGCAGCGGATGGGGGCCCGTCATTATTACAGGGCCGCACCATCAAGATGGTAATGCAGGGCCCTGCACACGTAATGCAGGCCCCTGCACACTGATGACGCCACATAGGGGACGGGGCCCGTCTGGTGTGTCCCGGGCCCCATAAATTCTGAAGGTGGCCCTGTGCACTGGTGCATCACAAGAGCTAAACCAAGCCCTTACTGTAGAATTTATAGATAAACAAAGGGTTAAGCATTGGCCCGGGTGCCATTAAACTCACTGGGTGGGCCAGACATGATGGTGGAACCACTGACCAAGCGATAGCTGATTGGTCCTGGAAGGTAATTGAGGAGGAGTCTCTCTCTAGCAGCAGGGCTCTTAAGGGGTCAGGACAGGAAGTTGGGTCTCTCTTCTCCTTGGAATGTTCCGCCCCTTCCATCCATTTCTTGACCGGTGTTTGATATGTTGGCTGTCACGATTAATGTACGGAAAAGTAGTTCCATTGTGTTTATGTTTATGTGTTTTTGTGTTATAATGTTGATGTTTCTCCTATTGGCGCAGGTGAAGGTTGAGCCGAGGCGCGATGCTGGCATTATAAGGTATCGGTCGTATCTAAGTAACGGCCTGAGCAGGGACTCGCCATTACACGGGCGACCCCCTGGTTTCCCCATTGCATGCGGTTATGCCAAGGCGGAAGGAGAGCGGCAAAGGTTTGAATTGGGGACATCTAGGCCCTGATCCAGACCTACGCCGATGCGTACTAACTTTGTGCACTCCCCCCGACGCTCCCCCTGTGCCTGGCGTAATTACACACGGTTACACCGGCTGAAGGCTACCCTATCTTCAGCCGGCGTAACAGAGTGTAATTATCTTAAGTAAGTATCTAACCCTGCCCTCCCTTCCTCATAGATTGCGTAAGCGCCGTGTTTAGACTGTGCTTACGCAATCTACGTACAAAAAGGATACACAGTTAGCATAAATAAGCTTCTACGCATGCGCTACTCAATTCTTAAATCAACGAACGTAACACAAAAAACGACATAACTGTGAATCCGGAGCTCTGTCTGTTTATTGTGTCCTGGGTTTTTTTTATGGGTGGCAGCACAGGGTCACGGCCTCAGTCATGTGTCTATACCTCCCCTCACCCACCATGCATACACAAATTAAGACATTGCTGGTCGTCTCAACCCCCCTCCCCCGCCAGAAGGTTTTACATTGCGGAATCCAGAATCATTCATAGTGCGTTTCGATGCATAAGCGCCATGTGTACGTGGTAATTATGCATTTTGAACGTGTAGATAGGCCGTTTTGCGGCATTTTGGATCCTATGTTTTATAAAAGCAATCAAATGAGACTTTGCCCTATACAGGAATATAATATAATATCATAGTTGCCGACTCTCCCAGAATGTCCGGGAGACTCACAAAATTCGGGCAGCTCTCCCGCTATCCCCGAGAAGCCGACAAATCTCCCGCAAGGGACTTGAGGCTCATGGTTTCCATGAAACCACTGCCTCAAGTTCTGCCCCCCTGCCTGGCAACACTAGTTTACTAGTGTTGCTAGGGACAGGGAGGGACTTGATGATGCAAACTGTGTCAACAAGCCCCACCCCCTTCCCTATGAAACCCCAAAGGAGTGATTGATAGCCAAGGGGCGGGGATTAATGATGCAGTTTGCATAAATCATGCCGTTAAGCCCCTCCCCCTACATGCATCTCTGGCTTCCCTCCAGGATTTCCCAGAGGGAAGCTTTTAAAAGTCGCCAACCCTGATATAATATAATTTAATATACCAGTGGTTCCCCAACTGTGCGCCGCGGCTTCCTGGGGTGCCGCGATGCTCTCACCGGGGTGTCTCGGAATGTTTCTATTTCCTATTGTATTCTATTCTATTTCTGTCTTTGGGGTGCCTTGAAAAAAATATGGAGACTCTAAGGGTGCCTCGAACTGAAAAAGTTTGGGAACCACTGGAATATACTATAAAATCTTAGCATTTTTAGGAGGGATCCGTTGGATTCATTAAAACATAGTTGCACAAAAGAACTTAAGTCTCTCATTTGCCTCTCTGTTGGAATATATTAGTCACAGGGCTTTGGGCCTTGAGGGGGCTATAAGGGTCTGTGCAATACCTTTTTCCGTTGAAGAGCTGACAGTCTACCTTGAATTAAGTGGGTGGGCATCAAAGCTACTCTGTGCCTTTAGGAACAAACATCGCAGTGAAAGCCAGTCAGTCATCCCAGCCTGTGAATGTATATTTGAGGAAGAGGGAAGAGAAGCTGGAATTTTGGCTTACAGAAAGAATTTCACTCAGCTACAGCACCCAGCCGCTGCTAACCCCTCTCTGGTGAGTTAACACTTCTGCTGCTTTTGCATTCAATTAATTATTCTTATTTTGAACAATATTTTTTTCATTGTGGCACAAATGATACGAGTATTTCTCCTATATAATACTTTATCTTGCAATACATGTCAGTTGTTAAAAATCTTCATAAATAAAAGTTTAGTTTTTTTTTTTAGTTTTTTTTAATATTAAGAGCGTTACTGGGGATGGATTGGAGAGTATGAGGAAAGTTGTGTTTTGTGTTAACGGCTGATGAAATATTGCATTATTTGCATTACATACACATTATAAAATCATGGTTGCTCATATCTGGGACATTAGTTAATAATATCTTTTTGTGAACATAGATTTATATTATTAAAGCATTATTTGAGTATGAAGAATGTAACTGAAGGCATCGGGTCAGAAGCACTTAGAAAATGTCTTTTTAATTGCATTTAATGTTACTGAGCAGATTATTCTAATTTTGTGCAATTGTACAAATCAATAACTGAACTTTTTAACTGAACAAAGTTTTCTTTGAACGTTTTCCTTTAAAAAGTGACCCATTCATTCTCTGATATTACTATACTGTATGTTGTGTAAAGGTCACTTAGAATTCCAGGGGTTTGGGGTATTGGAATTACTATTGTTATGTAGATGTGTCTATGAGATATTTGGACAACTGATTCAATAGATAGAAATGGTCAAAGTTAAAGAAAAGGTGATCAGGAAACTCATCACTGTTATATAACTTGTGTTAATATGAAAAATAAAACTAAAATGAATTCCGTCTCTTGTTGATAGAATCTAAAGAGGTTTCTAGGTCAGGAAAGAGTAACAAAAACAAACAGTGACACAGATGGGGGAACACTTGTGACCTTTATACTGAAGGACAAAGTACACAATAGTGTGGTTTATAGTCATACACAATTTGTGGCATCATGCAATTCTGTGGACCAATTGCGGGAGGGTAGACCCTATCTTCCGGGATTCCGAGGGTGTTGCCTGAATTCCTAAAAGTCTCCCGGACATTGCGAGAGAGTTAGAAAGTATGGAAAAATGAGGCTGAACCAATGCCGCGCAGAAGATTTCAGTTCCCAAACAGCCTGTGCACACCCTGCACACGTTTTTAGGTGGATCCTTGATTTTCTAATGGTTTGATTGACAATATTAAACGGTTTAAACGATGCGACGAAACTTTATTCTTTACTTTGCAGCATGATCATTACAGAGTACACACTGCACGATCTCGTTCCAAACATTCATTTATCGTGTGATTTAACGCCAGCATTGCGGAAATATGGGTCAGGTCCTAACACAATATGGAAACATGCTTGGGATGAATATAAGGATTGACTAAATCTAAGTCCAGTAGGGTCTAGGTTCAGTAATACCCTTTTCACATCACCACCTAAAACCCGGTTATTGTCCAGCGATCGGGGTTGAGGTGTGATGTGAAAGGTCTAATGACCCGGGATTTGGACCCAAGAGAAAAGAATGGTATTTCCTGGGTCCGATCCGGGTAGGGTAGGGGTGCAGTGTGAAAGGGCACTCCCCTCTCTCGGCAGAGTTCTGGACACTAATGTCTCCACAATCCCACCTTAACTTCCCTGCACGGATCTGCGTTGATCTTATGCAGTGAAGGCAGTCCTCTTTGGTGAGGGTTAGGTATGCAGAACTGAAGTGCTGACCACTGTACAGATCACCTAAGAGATCCGTATCATCACATCTGCCACGCACACGCATGTGCAGATTTATCATTAAAGAGGACTTATACAAGATGCTGCACCATGGATTTAATCACTGCCAAGGGCTTATTTCCAACACTGATATAGCCGACTGGTGTATCGCAGCTCTACCAATGCCCAAAATAATAGGCATATAGGAAATGTCCTTTAGAGAAGGGGTATTACAGCACTATTTTGACAATTACCTGTTCCCGATCGTGGGTAGGTTAGGGTTAGACTGCAGGACAGGGAGGGTTAAGGGTAGGCTGCTATTAGGGGAAGTTTAGAATGAGGGTGACAGCAAGGGTTAGAGTTAGGGTTATGGTGAGGGTTAGGGTGAGGGTGAGGGTGAGGGTGAGAGTTAGGATGAGGGTGAGCATTAGGGTGAGGGTTAGGGTTAGGGTGAGGGAGCAGCGAACCACACCCTCCGTATACAAGCCATAAGCTGCGTACAGATCTGGACCGCCATAATTACGCGCAATGTGTTCTGTGTCTGCAAGATTGTATCTTCCAAATGTTGAATTCTCTTTTATGGAGTTACAACTAAAGTACAAACAAAAATGAAACGCCATTGTCACTGCTTCCTACACGCTCTCCAAACGCCGATGTTTATATCCTCTTCCAGAAAAGCGCTTTTGTATGGCGTAATTTCTTAAGTAGCTCTCATCCCCAGGCACGCAGCGATTCCTTATAGCGCGCTCCACAGGGACATGCTTGGAATAATGTTCTGGTGTTGATCTCATTTCCATGATTGCAGCTAAATTGACAGTTGCCATAACTGCGCGCTGTGCGTAATAGCGTTTGTGTGTCACGATTCATGCAACAGACGATCGCACCTCAGAGCTCTGTGGGGCTCCGCAATGCTCTCGGACCAATTACTAAATGCTTGTTTCAATATAAAATGACAGAAAACAGCATTTTTCATACTTTAGGTACAGATAATTTTAGTAAATGAGGCCCTCGGTGCAGCCCGGAACATTCTGATCGACAAAATATGCGCTAAACGAAGTCACGCGGGGCCTGATCTAGAACTTTAACCCAGTTCCTGTGCTTTTTGTTTATTGAATTTTGGCCACTATTAGTCTTTTTCTGTGCACACATCAATGCTACCCATCGAGACTTCAGAAGAGCGATGATGACACAAGTGGGCGTTCCTTCTTACATACCTCCCAACTATCCCTATTTTAGCAGCACTGACCTTATTCATGACCGCACAGGGGGCAGAGTTTATGGGAGAATTTGAACCAAATCGGTCCATTTGTGGGTAGCAATGGGTGGAGCTATGGTGGAAAATGGGTGGGGTTTATGTTATTCTGCTTTCAGGATTCTAAATATTGGGAGCTATGCTCTTCATCAATGTTCAGTTGTGCTCAGTTAAACCTTTCTGAGAAAAACAAGGACAATTCTGCCAAACATGGAGGGAAAGTGCATGCCTGGCAGGCCCATCTGCTGGGAAAAGTTGAATAGGGCTTCAGAAATCATTACAACTTTGTTTACTTACCAGGTAGCAGCAACCTGCTTCCTGCAGAGATCAGGCAATGAAGCTGATGTCACCCATTCAATGTCTTACAGAATGAGTGTATGACTCATCCTGTGAATTGAATGGGTGATGCCAGCTCCATTGTTTGATATCTGCAGGAAGCCAGCAGCTGCTAAATGGTAAATCAACAACGTTTTAACGATTTACTAATGGGCTGCAATCTAGCGTCCCTACCATGTCATGAAACAAGCATCATGGTCGAGAAAACTTTATCTGATCCCAGCTGTAGAGTGTAAGAGATCCCTCTTCTGATAAGATATTTCCTGACTGTTAGAAGTCTGTCTATATAGTAACAACATGGACGCAGAAAATTAATGATGTTATTTATTTCATCAAGCCCCGCCCTGTGCTTTGTAACACCATGGATCGCAACATTGATTGGGGCAGCAATAAATCCTGTCAAGCCACACCCCCATTGACTCACGATGCTCTAAACCATGGCGCTAAGAATGGGGCGGGGCTTAATGGTATCATTTCTGGCTGAGGCCAATTGCAGGATAGATGCCAGAATTTTGGGAGTCTTGTGGATATTCCCAAGAGCTGGCGAGTATGTGTTATCTCATTGCACGCTTTTTATATGAATTCTGTTTATTTTTTGTTTTGTCGTAGGTGTCATTTCAGAACCAAACCCTCCACTAATCACTGTGAGACAGCCATGAAACCATTCCAGCTTCCTGCCGTTTTATTTATTGCATCGCTATCGTGTCTAATAGACTTATGCTGGCAACAGCTCCAAGCAGGAGCGCCGCGAATACAACTGCGTCTGGTCGGGACGCGAGTTCCCAACGAAGGGCGTCTGGAGGTCCTGTATAATGGGCAATGGGGAACAGTATGTGACGACGACTTCAACATAGAGGTGGCCAATGTGGTCTGCAAGCAACTGGGCTTTGAGATGGCAATGAATTGGGCCCACAGTGCCAAATATGGACAAGGAGAAGGTAAAAAGCGTGAGATGCTGATTGGCCAGATTGCATTACGGAGTAGGGATCCATATATCATATTTTAATATCAGGATGTGATGATGATGTGAATTTGCCCTCACGGATTGAGGTTGTCTCAAGATAACACTGTACCCAATACCATTAAGAATCCCAAAAATGGGGCTAAATAATCCATGCCCCCATTTCACCCTAACCCTGCCCAGTTCTGCCCATTCAAGACCAAATTTGGTCACATTGTGAAAAAGGGGGTGGAGCCACGATGCTGTGATTTGCATAAAAGCACATCATTAACGCATCTGGCAGCCATGCTTGTTTTACCACCAGAGAAATTTTGAATGGATATATTATGTTTTAGGATAATTTTTTTTGGAATAGGCAATAGGTGAAATGATTTACAAGCTTTGGGCCAGATTCAATTAGCTTCGCAGCAGCCTATTTAGCTGTGAATTTTATGCGCACCCCCTATTTTTCATACCGTATATGACGTGAAAAAGCACAGCGCGTACTTTTTCCCGTCATCGCGGCTAATTGAATCTGGCCCTTAAAGTTTATCCTTATATATTTAACTTGTCTATATTTTTATCCATTTACTAAAGTGATGTCTATGTCAACCAATTATAATGTGGCTATTATTGTTTAGAATGTACTAGAGAAATAATAGTCAGAACGTGATTGGTTGCTATGCGTTACAGTCCCACATTTTGTTTTTTTGAAGCCTTTTTCCTCTGTGTAAAATGCGTGATCACAGATTACCATACCTTTCAGTTTAGAAGCTATTCCCAAGGCACAGGACATTTACATATATAAGGGCGTGTTCACAGATCTGTTTTCCGGTGGAGTTGCGTGCGGATTTTAGGTACGTTTTAACGGCGCATGCCTTTATTTATGTAAGTAACGTAGAATATACGTAGAAAATGCTTGATGCACGAACATGTGACTCGCACTTGGGGACATATACGTACGGAGGGGCCGGGTTGAAATTCGTACCTGAAAAGTTACGTGAAAGAGGGTGGGGGGCATTTAAACGAGTCTTTGAGGGCGGGGTTACATAGAATCGCATACATATACACACGTATGTACTCATGTAAAGTTAGAGGCGCTCTATAGAGGCGTAAGTCTACGATTACACGGCCGTGAGTGTCGGATGTTGGTGGGTGTTGGCTTGCTACGTGTGTGCGTGTAATTGTGGACTTTTGAAAAAACGCATCTCTGAATATAGCCCATAGTGTATACGGTGGATATACATAGCAATATACAGTGTATATTAGTGATCTCATTATATTCATTAAATAGACTTTTAAACGGTGGAATCTACTTTTGTGGAGTTTTACTGTGGTATTTTTTATTCAAGCAAATCTTATGTTATTAAGTTGTATTAGTCAAGGAAGACAGAAGCCTGGGAGTGATCTGGTCCATGGCATGTTATCTGGGGGGGAGGAATCCCCTTGGGATAATGGATTATGGAAGCTGTGATGGGTCCTGGGGCCTGATCCAGACCTACGCTCGGGTGCGTTTTTACAATGGTCATAAGCGTAAAAACAGACATTTGTACTTACTGCGCATGCTCGGGGTAGATGTTACGCTCATGTTATGTTACGAAAGTCTGAGCGTATGGGCCTTGAGAGTACCAGCTTCATTACTACGCTTGAGGGGGCGTGCCTGGTATACGAAAGCCGTGAACACGCACCGAGGGCGGGGTGAGGCATTTAAATTGTACAGTATGTGCGTGCTAAGCGCTGTAACTACGCAAGGAGCTGTACGATGGTCGCGGCTACGCGTGGAAAAGTTAGGGTAGGGTTTGCTCAGCATAAGACGGCAAAAGTAAGTACGAACAGGGGGAGGGCCTAGCGGAGTGCATCGGAGGAACGCTGGCGTAAATACGTTACGCACACGAGCGTTTCATGATCGTAGGTCTGGATCAGGCCCCTGGTGAGTAGTGACATTACCAGTGGTGTTGGTGTTTGACATTAATATACTTTGCAGATACAGAACATTATAACAGAGCTGCTAAAGACCTTCAGTCATACACATGTACGGTGCGATTCAGGAGCTCATCAGAAGTGGAGTCGTGACTGTGTGAAAACATGTTTGCTACACTTGGCAGTCATCTTGTCGGTGTTGCTGCAGACAGATTCTGCAGCCAGGTTTTCCACTGACACCGGCTGCTAACAGAGACAATAGCTTACTTGTGTATAGTAACATACTCTGCTGTGTAAAAAGGCACTAGAGAAGGTGTGTATTGTGCTCAGTTAGGAGGTGTGTCCTGTAGAGTCAGAGGAGGCGTGTCTTGTACTCAGCCTGAGGAGGAGTGTCATGTGCTGAGTCAGAGGAGGTGTGTCTTATGCTGAGTCAGAGGAGGTGTGCCTTATGCTGACTCAGAGGAGGTGTGTCTTATGCTGACTCAGAGGAGGTGTGCCTTATGCTGAGTAAGAGGAGGTGTGTCTTGTGCTCAGCCAAAGGAGGCGTGTCCTGTAGAGTCAGGGGAGGCGTGTCTTGTGCTCAGCCAAAGGAGGCGTGTCCTGTAGAGTCAGGGGAGGTGTGTCTTGTGCTCAGCCAAAGGAGGCGTGTCCTGTAGAGTCAGTGGAGGTGTGTCTTGTGCTCAGCCAAAGGAGGCATGTCCTGTAGAGTCAAAGGGCTCGTGTCTTGTGCTCAGCCTAATGAGGAGTGTCATTACCTGTTATGTAATCATGAGAATATGGGGCCTGATTCACACATAAGAAGCTACTGCTTCTTAGGTGCGTATTTTTAAGAAAATGGCTATTGTGCGTGCAATGATCAGTTTGTTTATTTGTGTTATAGGTATATTCTGCATATAGTATATAAGGAATGATAAAGCTCGCTACATAGCTGCATGAATAAATAGCCCTTTATTATTTCACACAGGTCCTATCTGGTTGGATAACGTCCGCTGCTCGGGGGCTGAGAGCACACTGGCGGAATGTGAATCTAACGGCTGGGGTGTCACCGACTGCAAACACTCCGAGGACGTCGGCATACTGTGTTCAACCAGCCGCCTGCAGGGGGCAGAGCAGCCTCAATCAATCACCGCACAGGTAGACACTAAACCGCCCTCTCCCTCTCCGCAGTGTAAATGACCTCATGCAGTCCAACACCAATCTGCCACTAAGCCACAGGCCAGAAATCAGGCATAGACCACCCAGCAGGCTCCACAGCATAGACAGTAGCTGGCTGCACACCATCATTGTTCCAATCAAATGACCAACACATGTTTGGAACAATGCAGAGGCTCCAGCATGACCCATTCCACTAGGTACAAAATAATCTGCTCCTGAGCTTTCAACAATCAGTTACTATGGTAACCACCTGTGCTGAAGCTAAAAAATGTTTTTCAAAAATCAGTTAATTCATTTTTTTTTAAACCAGGTGATTGACCGTTGGAAGCTCAGGAGCGGAGTATTGTGTACCGGTGGAATGGGTCTAACAATATTGTGTTAGTGTATATACTGCAATGGTCATGATTTATCTTACAAATACAATTACATCACATCATTTATATCTTACAATTTTACAGATTGAACGGAGGAACGTTGGTAAAATTAAATAGTTATAAATATATATATATATATATGAATATAAATATATATAAATAGTTGTAGTATGTGTCTATGAATTGGTATGCCCATAAGGACTTCCAATTGTTTGCAAAACAGTTTAACTCAGGGTTGCCGACTCTCCCGTAATATCCGGGAGACTCAGGAAAATTGGGCAGTCCTCCCGCTATCCCGCTTGTAATTACAGCAATTCTTAGCGTTACTAGGGATTGGGAGGGACTTCATAACACAATTTTCGTCATCAGGCCCCACCTCACCCCCAGGAACACTGTGAATTACAATGATGATTGACAGGTCAGGGGATGGGACTTCATGCTATGATTTGCATAAATCGCGCCATTAAGCCCCGCCCACATTGCGGCAGCTATAATAAATAGAAAGTAGGTAACCGTGGTGAAATGTATGTAATGTGTACCCCGCTATTTCTGACACCTGGCTAAACATGATGACGTCATGTGTGTCACAAGCCTCGTCCCCTTATTAGTAACACTATGGATCGCAGCGCTGATAGGCAGAGGGCGGGACTTAGGTTGTGAATTGCATTAAACGCGTAATCAAGCCCCGCCCTCATACTTATATCTCTCTCTCTCGCCCCCCTCCGAGATTTCCCGGGAACTGTATCAGAGTTTTCGTTAGTTTACGCACTCTGTATGAAGCTGGGTATGAGAGCTGGCCGTGTTCTAGGAATATAATAAATTCACAAATCGCTTGGTGAAATCAGAGGCTGTGTATGAATATGCTGCGCTGTCCTTATTACCACTCCCTCACCCCCCCTGCTCCTACCCAACATCCCAGTGACTCTCTCTCACATTCCAAACCTTTCTACAAACCTCACCCTGTCCTCTCTGTAGTCTGCCAGACCCAGCACATTGTACATGACAAATCCCAACTGTGTCTCCTCTCCGGGGAACACGTGTTACCGTCTCCTATCGACAATTGCAATCTCTTGTCTGGAGATTATATTGGACGGTAATAGCTGCAGAAGACATACATAGATACTCATCTAGACGGGCGGATAGAAGTAGACCTGCTCCTGCTTGCACCATGGTGATTATAGCAATAGGACATTAAATGAATGTTTATTTAAATTGCAGCCTTATTCATTTCATCCCCCTTAATACAGAACAACTGTTGCTATTTCTTCACACAACAAAAACGACAAATCTAAACCTGTTCTAAGCAGAGCTTTCCCCGGCTAAACATTGTTTTTCTTTATCTATGTTTCTTTTGTTTGTTCCATTGATTAGATCATTACAGTTATGCTGGTTTTATTCTATTTTTTATCAGAGATAACGTCTGTCCTCTTTACCTTGTTTTATGTCATTGTATGTGCTTGGATTTTATCAGTTTCCGCAGAATTCAGTGTTGACAATTTATAATAAAAAAAACACAAAAAAACACAAACCATTATTTCTTTTTGTATAAGTGCAATCGGGGTTGCCGGCAGAATTTGTGGGGCCCCGCCCCCTATGTGATGTCATCGGTGCCGTCATGTGGGCGGGGCCCTCTAGACCTGCGTTACCATCTGGCCGCTGTGCATGGAGTCCCAGGTCACCCCCCCTTCCCCGATGGCGTCCCTGAGTTCAGTGCTTAAAACTGAGAGGCTAAGTGCCCCATTTACTAAGAATATTGTCAGCAGCATTACTTACCTTAGACAGAGTCGCTTCTTCTCGTGGCGGTCTGGATTCTCATCTAAGAAGTCAGCTCAGCTGAATATTGGTACTGCACATGTGCATCATATGTATCAATATCCCCGCATTGGGACGCAGTTACGCAATGCTGCGTTTCGTGCGGAAATCAGCTTCCGTAAAGGGGGGTAGGGCCACCCTCCATGCGCATAAGATATGCATGAGGGGAGGAGTTAGGGTTTAGCCCTTACATACGATTCTCTGTTCTGTACACATGGAGATGCATTAAGGGAGCCGATGGATTAACTGTCCGCACATAGGAGAACAGGGGGAGTGTCCTGAACCGGAACGGGAAGTGTGAATCAGAAATTCAGTACATTAGTGTCACAGCGCTGAGGTCATGAGTTTGATTCCCGGACTAGGTCTTATCTGTGTGGAGTTTGTATGTTCTCCCTGTGTCTGTGTGGGTTTCCTCCGGGTGCTCCGGTTTCCTCCCACACTCCAAAAACATGCTGGTAGGTTACTTGGCTGCTGACTAAATTAACCCTAGTTTCTGTCTGTATGTGTTATACCCCATTCAGACTGCCACTAAAACCTGGGTTTTTGGTGGTGATCTGAAAGGTATCGGGCTCCTGGTCCTGGGTCTAATAACCTGGGACTCAGGTTTTTTCCCGTGTCCGAACCCCGGTAAGTGGCGATATGATAGGTGCTGATCCAGTTTGCTATGCAACAGTAAACAAGTCCCTCCCCGGGAGCCATGTGAGCCCCTTCTCCTTGCCAGGGCAAATCCAGGACTCGGGTCCACCCCACTGGACATAACAGGGGTTTTTGTTAAAAACTCTGCAAATAACGTGGCATAACCAGGGTGATCTGAAAACGGTATCAGGGACCTTAGTATGTAGCTTTATGGAGCAGGGACTGATGTGAATGTCTAATACATAGTAACATAGTTGATGAGGTTGAAAAAAGACAACAGTCCATCACGTTCAACCTATTATTGATCTCCTGCGATCCCTATCTTTATAATTGAAGTTAATCCATACGAAGCAACCTCCAAACTGTTGCAATCTTACAAAATCCCTGCTGACCCAAGATGACGTTCTGTTTCCCCCTGGCTCCACTACTGTCCTTTGTAAAGTGCTGCAGACAATTTGTGGTGCTATATAAATAAACGTTAATAATAACTCTGGACGCGGCCCAGTGACCCTGACAAAAAGCACAATATTTACTAACACTCCCCTATCCTGGAAGGTCCTGCTATAGTTGGCAAGCCTTACACCACCATAGTCGATATTTGCGCTATTATAGATTGAAAATAACGTGATCAACCTCTAGTAGATGGATATTCCAGTCGTTTCAGCCAAAACGGTAAATACACAATTTTTAAGTGTTTAGTGTTATTAAAAAAAAGAGGGTTTTTCATTTTTAGCATAGATTCAATGCAATCTGCGCTATAGAAATACATTCGCGTCTTAATGGGCTGATCCAGGCTTGAGATTTCCTTTTACTGACACGCTTTTCAATCGCAATTGTGCCCACTTTTTTGGCGGATCTGTACTAAGATCAGAACGCATTTTGTTTCATTCAGACTTTAGCGCAATGGACGAATTCCCCTTTATTTCCATGCGGTTGGAACGCGTTAAGTTGGGGATGGATTGAAAGTTTTAAGGGAGGGTACAACGGAACTTCTTGTAAGCAAGGGGTGTGGTCTGCCAAGCGCTTGCACAGAGAGTACGGATACCAAGCTGGAAGTGCAGCAGCCATCTTAATTCTGAATCCATTCTGTAGTCTCTTCATCCGCTTTGTAAGTATTAGTGTGCGGTTTCTGTGTGTACAGATATATAATAAGTGTAACATATGTTTTACTTCTGCAGCATACACAGAAAATTGAAGAAGTCAGACTTAAGCCTATTTCAGCCCGTGCCAAGGCAAGCCAGCCCGTGACGGAGGGCATAGTCGAAGTGAAGCATCATGGCCGTTGGCGGCAGGTCTGTGACCAAGGCTGGACTATTGATAACAGCAGGGTCGTGTGTGGAATGTTGGGATTTCCAGGGGAAGTTCAACCCAATGAGAAGTTTTACAGGTAATGTCAGATTCTTAATTCATTACTATATGGCAACCCAGGGCCCAATTTAGGACTTGGGTTGTAATCCCAACATTAATGCCCCCCATTGCACACGTGGAGATCAAAGCCAGGGCTCCTGGTTACTTGATTCCGTCAGGAAACCTCTAAGAACCATGGGCCTGATTCAGACTTCCTCACTTGCTTTCAAGCTCCTTCTTAAGTCTGAATCATGTCCCATGTCTCATAGCTGGATCTAGGACCTCTTAGAAGGTTGAAGCTCACACTTATTGTCTGACCTGGCCAAAGAGAGCCCCTAGACAAGTGCCTATTGACCAAAAAACAATCCACCACTGCGTCTTTCACATTTCTTTCAAACTTTATTTTTTTTTTCATTATTTCTTCACATTTTTTAAGCTTTCATTCCTAAAGGTGTGAATTTATTTTTATTTACTACTTTTAGTCATTGATCAGTTCCTCGTCCTAACTTGCAGACAGCTTATGACACCCACTAAGGATATCTAGAATTTAGACTTCTCCAAAGTCCCCCATTGAACCCACAGTATTAGGTGTTCTCCGATGGAGCTTTGACAGGCATAGATTTAAAGAAGGCATGAAGCAGCACAGGAGATGGAGTTTTGTAGGTCAAATGCTTCATGAGGACAGATTATTATATGCTTTTGGATCCCACAACAGTATTGAATGCCACGTTTATTGTCCACAATTTTGCAAACCCTAAATCAGAGCAAAGCCTAATTACACACTTTACCACACAGAATAGAGCCTGTGGTTGGGAAGAGTTGAATAAATGAAAAGAACATGTTTGATTCTTGCATCAAATAAATGTGCTATTCTCAACGACGCTCCTATGTAATTTTCTCCTCTTCCTAGTGTCACTTTTTTATTTCTTTTTTTTATTTTTAAAACTCCTTCTGGGAAGTTGCAGTCTGTGTTGTTGTTTTCTATAATACATTTTTAAGGCATGTTTTAGCCCACACAATAAGAAAGTAGTCTTGGCCAGAATGGTGACTCAGTGAGTAGCACTTGTGTCTCACAACACTGAGGTCATGGGTTTGATTCCCGGATTAGGGGTCAGCTTTACTAAGCTGTGGGTTTGGAAAAGTGGAGATGTTGCCCATAGCCACCAATCAGATTCTATCTCTCATTTTCCTATTACATACTCGAGAATGTCAGCTAGAATCTGAGTGGTTGCTATGGGCAACCTCTCCACTTTTCCAAACCCGCAGCTTAGTAAAATGGCCCTAGGTCTTATCTGTGTGGAGTTTGTATGTTCTCCCTGTGTCTGTGTGGGTTTTCTCTGGGTGCTCCAGTTTCCTCCCATGCTCCAAAAACATGCTAGTAGGTTAATTGGTTGCTGAATAATATCACCCTAGTGTGTGTGTATGTGTGTGTGTGTGTGTTAGGAACCTTAGAATGTAGCTCCAATGGGGAACGGACTGATGTGAATATGAAATATTCTCTGTAAAGCGTTACGTATTCTGATGGCTCTATATAAAAACCAGTTAGTAAATAAATTGGTCTGATTTTTTTGGGTGCAATGACTTCTAACATGTTGCTAGGTCCAGTAGGACTGTGTTCAGACTTCCATATGCTCGGAGTAGCAAAAATCTTCACGTAGGTGGCTAGTGCGCTTCCATAACACTCCCCCTCTCACTTACGGAATTTAGCTGACTTCCACGACCATTACCCTACTTTAACTTCTCTGTGCGTATTGTTATGCGGACATAGCGCTCGGACGTTCCAGAAATGCCTAACCCAGCCCGTTACTGTATAATTTATTTGACTCTCCTCCACCCACATTGCATATTCTTGCACATACAGAGTGTAGTTAAAACGCCAGCCAGCAGCGTAAGATTAGCTTAAAAGCCGATCTGCGCATGCGCCGGGCAAATGTTGCCCGGAGTTACTATGGAAATGCCCGATCTTGGACCGGGCGTCCGTAGCTTCAGCGTAGTAATGCTGGAGGGGGCGTCCCCCAGCGTTACCACACTCAGGTTAGTACAGGGAGGCGGGGGAGGGAGGGTGATGAGGCTGGGGGGCGGCATTATCGTACTAGCCGCCATCCCAGCGTATTTACACTCCCTTACGCCGGCTGAAATTAGGGTAGCCTTCAGCCGGTGTAAGGGAGTGTAAATACGATGGGGCAGGGGGAGTGTCAGGTGGAGTCCCACGATGTAACGCTAAGCATTAGTACGCTCAGCGCTACATCGTAGGTCTGGATCATACGGAGTTGTGTGCATGGGGGAATCAACTCCGTACGCACTGAGATCTGATGGGTAACATCTGCCATTACGCCCACGGTATTGCGTGAGTGGATTAACTGAACTAGTCTCAATATGGTCCATAATGAACATTGTTCCTCAAAGTGGTTTACGATTTGAAAGTTCATGAGAAATTTGGGCAAAGGTCCATCTTTTGGCTGATGGCTTCAACGTCTTATAACTATTTATGAATTATGTTTCCCAATGAGAAACTATGCAAAGGAAGCGAAAGCCGGTTTAAATATGGAGAGGCATCAACATTGGCCATACTGGCTTTGAAGGGTTGGGCACTTTCCCCTTTTATCCATGCAACCCCTCAGAGGTTTTGGGTCAATCTAGGGTCCAATAGGGTGTAGGGTCAAAGAAAAAAATTGGACAGGCTGGATGGGACAACTGGCTGTAATCAGCCTTCACTTTCTATCTTAGGAGTGTTAGAATTAGATGTAGTGTTGGGTTTAGCGTTTGTATTACTGTTTTTGCTGATACTTTTGGGCTTTGGTCATCCATATAAATGCGTGGCATTCAAGCGAATGATACGTCAATCTGGAGTACCCAAATAACTGTCCAACAAGTGTTGATGTTTTGTAACACACCTGAACAAACGGTATTACAGTCTCTTGTGAATATTGCTAGTAGGCCCTAGATCTTCTGACGGTAATCTGGGATTTGAGTCACCAATCGAAAGGGCTGTTTTCTACCAGGCCACAGAAAAGTGCCTGAGAAATCGATTGTTTCTGCCTCGCTGAAGATGATTCCCAGGATGAATACGCAGCACCGAATGGTAAGTATCCCTTCTCCTAATTCTTACCCTAGCCCTCCCCTTTCATTACCCTAACCCTCCCCTTAAATTTCCCACAAACCTAACCCTCATCTCCCCACAGCTTAACGTTAAGACTCCCTTCCCCACAGCCTAACCCTTTGACTTCCCTACCCATAGCCTAACACTAGCGTAATTACCCATTCATAAAAATAAATTCACAATATCACTATTTTTTCGAAATAAAGACAGATGAAAATTAGCGGGCCGATGCCCAGGAGGACTTCTTAAAAACAAGCATTCCCTGCACATCGACCTTCTGCTAATTGTCCCTGCAGGTCAGCAGCGCTTCAGATTTATGTGACATCATGGCATATTGTCGTCACATGGGGTGAAGTCCCTACAAATTCTGGTGGCAGTCGGGACTATTTTTTGCAGCAGGATTTGGACTTTTTTAAGGGGGGGGGGTAGAGAATTTGTCCCACTTATGTGACATGATGGCTCATGTGGTTGGCACCTCTGCCCCCAGCCTTTAGGTCATACGCTCGATTATCAGACAAAGGGACCAGATATAGTAAGCTGCGGGAAAGTAAAAGTGGAAGTGTTGCCCATAGCAACCAATCAGATTTTAGCTCTTACTTTCCTATGACATACTAGAAAATGTCAGCTAGAATCTGATCGGTTGCTATAGACAACATCCCCACTTTTCCTTAGTAAATCTGGCCCAAGGTGTTATCTGTGTGGACTTTGTATGTTCTCCCCTGGCTGCATGGGTTTCTCTGTACACACTTTACCTTGTCCGTGAGGAACTTTGGGCCGTATTCAGAGAACCGTTTTCACTACGATTTCCGTGCCTATTTTTAGGTACATTTCAACTGCGCACATGTAGTAACTTTTTGTACGTGCTTTCTGTAGACTATACGCGCATAAGTGCCTCACGGACGGACTTGTGAACCAGATGTGGGCACATAAGTATGGATATGCACCGCAAAAATCTGCTCGTGAAAATGTAAATAAAATTGAGCACAACTAACATGAATCGCAGGTACGGAGGTCGCAAACGCACGCAACCGCTCACGGAAAGTTACAAGTGGTCTATGGAGGCGGAAGTCATCGACAGCACGACCGAGAGACAGGGGTGTGTCATGGGTGGGAGGGGGTGTGGCCTGCACCGGCCGTGCGTATAATTGCGCACCGTTATGAAAACGGTTCTCTGAATACGGCCCTTAACCGTAATGTGCTGTGTAACAAGATGGCGCTGTATAAAAACCTGGTAATAAGTAACAGCCTGCTCCTATTTTTGGATTGAAGCCTATCTTTTGCTGCCAAGTCTTACCCGTCCAGGCTTAAATTTGCCGGATGATCCTCTGTCCCTGGTTCTCTTCTCCTCTTCTTCTACTATTTGTTTCTCTTTGCTCTTATTTTTATTCTTTGTAAGGATAATGCAGCGTCCGTATAGCAATGGTTCAGCCTTTCAGGGTATCTATCCACGTGGATGCTTTGAGTTTCCGGCTACACACTGAATAGCATGTTGTTAGTGTGTACGGTAAACAGTCATTGTGCGATTATGGAAGGAGCAGCGATTATTTCTCCGTGGACCGGTTATGGCTGCCAGCAGTCTGAGTAAGCAGAAAGAAGAGGATGTACATTTTCAATACAGTAGCAGGAGACAGGTCAATTTCTGTCTTGCAGGAGATAACTCAGAGCGAGACTGGAACATTAATTATCTGAGCAGAGCTCAGAATTGTTCTCCCAACAAATAGATTTGGCTTCATCATCGTTCTCTCATTTTCGATTCATTGCTATCAGCTCGAGAATGTATAATAAAGCGCAGGCCCGGAATATGGAGAGTGTGGTGTGTGAGCGTATATATGTTCAGGGTATATATGGAAGGTGGATTTAGTTCCTGCAGCTGTTTTTATTATTTTATTATAGTGCAACAACTTGCTGTGAGAACTAGTCTAATGCACGATGCAAGTCACTGCTCCCTGCAAATGTTCCCTACATTCCTACCATGGGGAAATACGAAGAAAACAGCTGTTACCATCACATCTCTGGACTCTAACCCCTCATACCCCCCACCCCCTCCCATATCCTCACTCTACCTCTTCTTACTTTCTTTCTATCTGTTTATTTATCTCTCCTACCCTCTCTCTCTCTCTTTCTTTTGCTTCTCTCTCTCTCTCTCTCTCTCTCTCTCTATCTCTGATCTTGTATCCCCTTCTCTCTCCCTCTCTTCTTCTCTCTTCCTCCTTCTCTCTCTCTCTCTCTCTCTGACCCCCACCCACTCTCTCTCCTCTCTAACACTTCTCTCTCCTTTCTATCCCTTCCATCTCTCTCTCTCTCTCCCTCTCTCACTCTCCCTATCTCTCTCTCTGCCCCATCTTCCCTACTCTCTTACTCTCTCTCTCTGGCCCAGATCCAGACCTACGTTCCCATTATGTTTCATGGCGTAGGGTATTTATGCTGGCATATTTTCTATCCACTCCCCTCGCTCATACATACTTTGGTCGTTTTACGCTTGCCAAACCCTACCTTAACATTTAAAAACGTAACCACTGACGTACGTAACGGCTTCACGTACGTAATTGTCTAAGCCACGCCCATACTGTATGATTTAAATGCCTCACCCGCCTCCGAAGCGTAATTACAGGTGTCGTATGTCTGTACGTCTTCATTCATAGTTACGCTGTTGATACGTGGCTGGGTTTTAGTCACATTATTTCTTATAGTGTCGTCCCAGCAACAGAGCTGTGTAATTAATCCTGATTAGCTTGACATTAGATTTATTTCGGTACCTAAAAGGCTAAATAGTTAGAGTGAATATGCAACGCAATATGCAGAAACTGCTCTGCTAATTTCACCAAGCTTTAATAACACCCGGAAAAGGGCAAGGAATCATCGCTGAATATGCCGTAAATTACTCGCAGTAACGGACTGGGCAGCGCGCAATGGATGTCATGTGACCTTTCGCAGCGAAGGAATAAATAATATAATAATGGTTCTGGTCACCACATCCAGAAATGTGTCATTTTGCGGGGGAACGAATAGCCGGCCAGCCTGTTATTTAGCAAAATGTGTTTGGCAAAAGCTATCTGTAGCATATACTTTCCTGTAATTGTATGTATTCCCTGTACTGCAGCCTGTACGTTCTGGAAATGGATATGAGAACAATTATTTTGAGTAGTTTACGAGCACAATAAGAATTCACAGGAGGGATCTCAAATTATAAAGATCATTAAAAAAATTATTGTTCTTTATCCTCCGTTTTAAATGGCCTGAAGGTCAACGAAGCATGATCGACCTCCGGGGAGGTTACTATGGAACAAGCACTGCGC
>WWET01000100.1:502809-515572 GCA_011038615.1 Limnodynastes dumerilii | reverse complement strand
AATCTGTATCCGGCCAATTATTATTATTAATAATAATAATAATAATAATAATAATATTATAAAAGGTTTTGGCTGCATGCATAATATTACTAAACAAGAACTTTGGGCCGGATTTTAAAATAATAAAGTCACCCAAATTCCACAAGCTGTTTGCGGAAGTCTGAAGATTTTCTTCTCGCGCCGGATGTTCCGAAACAGAATTTCTATCATACATAGCGCAATGCCAAACGCGTTACCAGTCATGTGTCTAATTCCCGCTCGAGGGAACAAGGCACTGGACACAGAGAATTACAAAACATATATTCATTTTAAAGCTCTTTCACTACTTGGAATAGATGCTGACTTGTAGATTGCGAGCTGCAACTGACAGCTTAGTGGCGGGACTCCTTCTGGCAGGCTGATAGAGACGACAGACCTGATTCACAAAAAAGATTGTTTCCTGTCTCACAGGTTAAAAATGCTAAGTCAGAGGAAGATGTTCTGGATACACAAGGTCAGCTGCGCGGGCACGGAGCCCCATCTCGCCAACTGCAATGTGCAGGTTTCTCCCAAGAAGTTTAAAGCTGCTTGCAGGAACGGGATGCATGTGATAGTGAAATGCGTCGCTGCTCCCAACTCTGACAGTGGAAACACAAACAACTTCAAGAAGGCCTTTCGAGTCATGGTAAGAGCCTGAGTGTATTATGAGGAAAAACAATTACTTAAAGATACATTTGGGCCTATGTAGTAAATTTATCTTTACTTAAGTAACCCTTAAAATGGGAAGTACCGTCAATCGAGAATTCAACAGTGATAAAGGCGACACCATAATGATAACCATAATAAACTGAACACAACATGTCCCACAGACTAAAGGTCCATACACACTACAGTTTTCTTAAACGATAATCCTTCAAAACACCCGATAAAGGAGTGTTTTGAACGATATCGTGCAAGTGTATACGCTGTATTGATCATGCCAGAACCTTGCAAAGTACACAAAATCATTTGATCACCTTTTAAAAAGTTTAATTTTAACAATCAAGTCATTCAATAATGAAGGCAGAAAATCGTGTGTAGTGTGGATGCAGGCGATGAAAATGTTTTATAATGTCAACCAACGTTTAAAAATATGTAGTGTGTATGGGCTTACCCCTCTGGGTTCTACAGCTTAACCCTAACCCTCCATATCCTGCATTCTAACCTTAACTCTCCTATTCTAACAGCCTAACCTTAACTCTCACCGTCCCTCAGTCTAACCCTAACCTTTCTCTTCTAGCAGCCTAACCTTAACCCTTCATGTCCCACAGCCTAATTCTAACCTTCCACTTAAGCCCTAACCCTAACCTTATATCCGCCGCAGCCTAAACCTAATCTATTACCCGCCTGCAAACCCCTGTAGCTACTGGGAAAGTGGAAATAGGTTTCCATTCTTACTATTTTTCTATTTCTAGATGGCTTCAGACAATGACACAGAAGCCATTCAGCTGGCGGCTGTATCATTTTTGAAAATAGGGCCAACAACTGCATCCCAGCGGACTGTTTGGGACAAGTGTTTCTTACCTGCTGCCAAATTCTCTGTTTCTCCTGTGTCTGCTTATGAATCTCACGCATTTTTATGTTCGTTTATTTCTGGGTTTGGAAAAATTCCCAAAATAAACCCCGTCATCTCACACCCATAAACACCCCCCTTCCCTGCACCCATATCCTTAAACAAATCACACAATAATGGCTGTGAACCAGATCCAGAATGACAAAAGCCAATTTATGTATTCAGAATGCGTAAGTACTCTGATCATACGGCTGTGCATATGTGCTCAGGTTGGTCATGTATCGAAACGCACGGGTGCGGGTCTGCGGTTAGAAAGGCCCTTTCTTTGAAAGGGACATTTTATACCAGCCTGTTACAAACTGGCTGTCAAATCATTGCTTCTGCCTCGCCAAGGAAAAGCAGACAATCATCCCCAGAATAATGAGGCAGCGGCAAATAGTAAGTATTTATGTAACCCCTAACCCTTATCCTAAACCTTACCCTAACCCTCCCCTTCCATTAACCTAAGCCTCTCCTCCACGCAGCCTGACCCTAAGACTCTCTTCCCACATCCTGACCATAAGAACCTCCTCACCGCAGCCTGACCCCAAGACTCCCCTCCCTGCAGCCTGACCCTAAGACTCTCCTCCCCACAGCCTAACCCTAAGACTCTACTCCCTGCATCCTAACCCTAAGACTTCCCTCCTTGCAGCTTAACCCTAAGACTCTCCTGCCCTTAGGCTAACCCTAATACTCCCCATAGACTTTCCTTTAATACTCAATTTGTTGCGGTGGGTCTGCACCAAGGTGACGGTCCTGTGGCGGAGGTTTCTGAAAAATAAATCCGGCATACTTTCCCGTTCATTAGTAAAAGTTTCTAATAAGTACCAAAAATAAGATTCCGGGTGCCTGTATTTCATAACTGGAACTTTGGTTCAGCACACTGCATCCCGCGTGTACCACCCTTGAATGTACGGAATTTAGCACTATCGTAACTTTGTTTCTGCTACGGAGGAGTTCCATCGCACAGTGTACTTAAATCTGCATCCGGATCTGTTCTATCATATTGGGCCAGATCCTGAGCTATGTATGCTGGCGTATTTACGCTAGCCGCTGACGTAAAATCTGCATTTTGGACGTACTATGCATGCGCGCGGCAGATGTTACGCTATGTAACGCTGATCATACGTAACTTCAGCGTAAATATGAACAAGAGTGCGTGTCTTCCATATGACACCTGGAATGATGCTTTGTAGGCGGAGGGAGGTATTTAAATCGTACAGTATGGCCGGGTTAGCCCGTTACGTACGACAAATCCTCACGTACGTCAGTACTCACGCTTTAAGAAGTTACGGTAGGGTTTGGCAAACGTAAATCAGGTAAAGTATGTACGAGCAAGGGAAGTGCCTAGTTCTTACGATAGCGTAAACACGCTACGCCAACTAACGTAAAAACAACTTAGGTCTGGATCTACCCTATTGTTTGAAGCCTGCCGTTTGTTTTTCATAGAAATGCAATATATTTTCCCCCAAACAAAACAAATTTTGCAAATGTACAAACAATGTCTGTTTTCCAGGAACCGCTGGTAAGACTGAGGTCGGGCCCCCACGCCGGCGAGGGCAGAGTGGAAGTGTTAAAGAATGGGAAATGGGGAACAGTATGTGACGACAAATGGAACCTAATATCGGCTGGTGTGGTGTGTCGAGAGCTGGGATTCGGTTCTGCCAAGGAAGCTATTTTAGGAGCTCAGTTGGGACAAGGTGCGAAGATAACTTAAATAACTATGTGTCTAATTAACACACTTGCAATTCCACTTTATTAATCCAGCATGTTAAAATGTAATTGTAGTAAAACTTTAACGAGAATATAATTACTATAAGAACATCATACTTGTAACAGCAACCTAGTAATTATGCAAGCAGTAAACTATTAGACATAGCAGGAGATGTGAAGGAAAAAATACGGGTATTTGTTAAATGTCACTTTGGAAATAACACTAATTTTATTTTAGAGTTTCCTCCAGAAAGTGTTTCTTAATCAATTCACATTTCAGCCATTAATTTTTCCTTTGTACTTGGAAATGTGTTCTCTGAGCAAAGCTTTTATCTTCAGAGTCTTTGTTTATTATCTGTTTTGTAGCTGCCATTTTTCCTCGTTATCCCCACGTTACCAGAAAGACCTCAAATTTATTTCTGCCAAGAGTGAATTAGAAAAAGCAGCAATTTATTCAGTGAATTGTGTCGTCCTCGTTTTTGTCATTTGTTTTTGATGGCAGTCACTGTAGAACTGACTTTGTCGGGTAGTCCATAAATGAATGGCCGTGGTATGTAAAATCACACATTTATTGCTTTTCTTGCTTCTTTTACCATAATGATCTTATTGCTGGAATACAGTGGTTTTCTAATGGAAGTAAATGATGTCTTCCTGAGCTCAGTGTTGATTTCATTGATAGATTTACACATTTTATTCACTTTGTGTTTTCAGTAGCTGTTCTGTTTCACAATAGTCGCTGATTAATCAATTGACGTGGTTCAGACTGGTTTTAATTACTCCATGCTGGTAAATACCTGAAATGTACACTCCAGCCACTCGTAGAGAGGGTGAAGAATCACGATCCAGATGAAGGTGTCTTGAGTGCTTTAGGACAATACTGGTGTTGTTAACATCATCAGTGTGAGTTTGGAACCCAACTGTAATGAACTGATCTCTAGGAGATCCGCAATGCTATTGAATGAAATGGGCTTTGTAGGTAGATGCTAGATCCAAGTGGGCTACATGACCTCTACTTGTGTCATGACCATGTGACATAACTATAAGAACTATAAGCTAGAAGCAAGTGGCCTGAAGCATCAGGTTGTTTAGCCCACTTGGATCTAGACTCAACTCTTTGCAGATGTATTCATGAATTTAGGTAATCTGGCCTGGAACACTAGAGTGGCTTTAAAACAAACAGCAATACCAATTCTTTTCAGCACCACCTTGTGGTTGTGCTATGCATTGCATTCCATAAAATGGTGCAAGATTGCATCCACCTTCATGGTGTGAGATACAGGAGTGCTTGATAAAATTGTAGTCAAGGTAAGTAAAACATCAACTGGGCTATTCTCAACTCTGTATAAGCCCTGTTTTTTGTTAAGGCCTATTTCCATACCTACATCACATGCTACAGCCAACTGTACATCAGACCGTATATGTCTGGGGCTCTTTTCTCACTTGTCTCAAGACCTTCTGTCTCCTACGGTGGATGTCTCTACAGAAAACACACAGTAGTATGCAAGGGATCTTTTTTTTCACCAGATACTGTATTCTCTGATCCAGGTTTAGGTCCTATACACATGAATGAGGTTGTCTGCACCGGTCGGGAGAAGTCGATCACTGAATGCAAGTTCAAAGAGGCGAGCATAGCAGGATGTCAACACGAGGAAGATGCATCTGTGAAATGTAACATTCCCCAAATGGACTATAGCAACCAGGTAAGCTGGACCAGCCATAGTAAAATGATGGCCATTCTCCCTAACAGCCATCAAGCCAAGGCAGATAGAGTTTTGTAGAAGTAGACTATATCTAGACAGATCACGAGGTTGGACATCCGGTTACTACATTTCTTTGATTTCCCTGTAAATTGATCTATTATGATGCTTCTATGGGTTAATTCACATTAGAACTTTTAGAGCTAAGACACTATTAAGTCTAGTGTCAGAGGGGACTTCACTAGTTTCCACAGTAATTGATTACTATCAGCTTGTACCTACCTAGATCTGCTACATACACAATGCCTACTGTGGGTATACAGATTGAAATGCCGTAACAATGACTTGCTAAGCTAAAAAGGTTCCAAAGGCTAAGGAATCTTCTTAGAACCTACTTACCGTATTTCCCCATGTATAAGATGCTCCCTTGTATAAGACGCACCCCATTTTTAGAGCCTAAATTTTTAAAAAACAATTTTAAATGTATATTTTAATGTATTATTTTCAGCGGCTCCCTGGTGGTGCGCTGTACACTGACGCTGTGTGACCTAAGGTCACGTAACGTCAGTGTAAAGCGCGCACCGCCAGGGAGTCAGCCGGAGTCACAGCTGCGGGTGAGAGAGCCTGAAACTGCCGGAGGGACCGCTGGAGGGACTGAAAAAGTAAGGTCAGTCTTACATCCCCTGTATAAGACGCACCTGGTTTTTAGACCTATTTTTGGTCTAAAAAAGGTGTGTCTTATACCGTTTAACAAATCCAGTAGGTACAAAAGCCTTGGGAATTTTTTACCGTGGATTCTTGTGGCGGTTTGCCAACATTCATTGATTTATGTTATGGCGTTGGATTACTCCAGGGTCAATGCACAATGATAGAGATGTTGCCTCCTTTATCCTTTTATATGCCTCTTTCATGTGGTAAGGGCAGCCAAGTCTCTTTGTTCCCTAGGAACATCCACAAGTTTGTTCCCTCTAATTACTGGAGACATTATTGAATATTTCTCAAGTTCTCTTTTCCTTTGGAAGTATTCAACAACGATAACAATAATTATTATGTTGCTGTTATTACAGTGCTATGCATTTTTTTTTTTAATAACTGTTATTTGTTCTATATTAATTAGTCTGCTTTAACCTTGACACACAGTAAGTAACACCTCAAGTGTGATCTGTTTCTTGTGTTAGATCCGCCTGGTGGGTGGAAGGTCAACAGAAGAGGGTAAAGTGGAAGTCCAGATGGTGATTAAAGGTGTTAAGAAGTGGGGAGCTGTTTGCGGAGAGCTCTGGAGTATCAACGAGGCCATGGTAGTGTGTCGACAATTAGGCTTGGGATTTGCCAATCACGCTTTACAAGTAAGGAGCAAAACGTAAACAATGAGATTTACGTTTCTTGTATTTTACTAGTTTAACCAGACTGTTCAACATGACCTATTCCATTAGGTACCAACTAGTCTGTTCCTGGCATTCCAATATTTAGTTACTATAGTAACCACCTGCGTTGAAGAAAAAAATGTTTTGCAAATATCAGTTAATTGGTTAAAACCACATGAGTGACAGTTGGAAACTTGGGGGCGGAGTATTTTGTACCTTGGGAAATGGGTCATACTGGAGGTTCTGGTTTAACTGATCCTGTGTCCATTCTCATCCAGTTGCTAAAAGATTTAAAATATTCTATCTGCATTGTATACTTCAAGAGAAAAATGCATGCCCGTCAGTCTGTTAGCGACAGGTGTTGTTCAAACTTCATGGTATCCGTTGTGGCTTTTTTTATTGCTCCTGGTTGCCATAGCTATTATAGATTTTGACAACATCTATTGTGTTTGGATTGAAAGATGATAAAGTTGAATAAAACTGTTGACTTGACATCCATGCAGGGCTGAAGCTGGAGGTCCCAATTTCCAGCACTGTACTGGGAATGGCATAGTTGGTGCTGGCCTGAAAGAGACTTCCCACCTACACTCACCTTCAAGTCCACGAGCATATGATCTCTATCAGAGGCAGAACTAGCAAGTTGTGGGCCCAGGTGCAAAAATATGCTTTTGCCCTGATGATTTCCCAGGTAGCCTGGTGGGGAACTTTGGCGGTGCGGTGATGACGGCTGTGGGCCCTTGTATCAGCATGGGCCCCAGTGCTTCTGCACCAGTTGCACCAATGGTAATTCTGCAACTGATCTCTATTGCTGCACTGCAAGGACATACTCCAGCAGCTGTTATAGTGTCAGATAGCTCCTCTGTGGTTCTCTGCACTGATGCTGACTTGTGTAAAATGAGCACAGAGATAGACGTTCCTCATGGGCGGGGCAAAGCGCACTTCCTCTGATAGATTCAAGTTTTAGAGATCTACCAAGAGAATAATTAAGAACTGCAGATTATACACTACTTATTGTACTATCAAGAGGCCTGACCCAGATCCCTGTGTTTTCAGTACGCGTTGACATCTGGAGTCCACACTAATGAGGGGAAAGTGCTCCCCTGTCACTCTCCTCTCTCGTGTGAAGTCCTGGACACTTTCTTCTACCTTAACTTCTTGGCATGGATCTGCATCCATCCAAACACAGATCTGTGTGGAAATGCTGATCGCTGCATCCCTGTCCCCACTGGTCTGGCAGGCATGTGGAAGACAAATGCCATATTTCCGTATGGATCTCCTAGTGTATAGAAGTGAGTTCCATGCTCCAGGAGATCCGTAGTGTAAGATCTGTTGTGCGCATGCACAGATGTTACTTTTCTGGTAACTTACGCATAAGGCTTGTGTAAGTCCCCTAACTTTAATTAAGGAGGCCCCAGGAGTATTGCAGCTTACTTGGTAAATGGTGGGAGTCCCTGCAGCAATGTCTTCTTTTTCGGCTATCTCTATTTCGAATAGCAGCCATTTTAGATTTAGTTTTTTCTGAGTGTGCCGATCGCTATGCTAACCCATTCATTTTTGAAAGCACCACTGGACCTGCTGCAGGAGAAGTGAGTAACCTCTCCGGGGACTTTTAGTGTTAGGGGGAGGGTTAGGGTTAGCTATGGGGAAGGGAGGGTTAAAGTTAGGGCCATGGAAGGGGAGGGTTAGGATCAGGCTGCAGGGAAGGGAGAGTTAGGGTCAGGCTGTGAGGAAGGGAGGGTTAGGGTCAGGCTGCAGGGAAGGGAGGGTTAGAGTTAAGCTATCAGAAGGGGAGGGTTAGGGTAAGGATTAGGGAACGGGTTCGGGATACTTACCATTTGTAGCACCATGTTCTTGGAGGCAGAAGCAATTGATTTCCCAGTTCGGATCTGGCTGGGAGAGCACAGTCCTATCGAAATAGTGCCATTCGCGATGGGGACCCACAGCCCTTGGTAAATGGCTTTGCTCAAGATGTCACTGACAAGAATATTAAAAGACATTATAGTCCTAAAACTTTTTTAAGCTTCCAGAGTCTTCACTCTAACCCTAACTTCACCCTAACTTTCTGTATTTACCGCACTGCAGCAATCTGTGATTGGAATGACCTTTGTATACAGACAAATAATGCACTTAGTTCCGTGTACGCACTCTGATGTATATATGTATGCTCTCTTTATTCTCTCAATGCTCTAGGAGACCTGGTACTGGCAGGGGACACCTGGGGCGCAGGAAGCGTATTTTCTCAGCGTATTTTGTGCGAATTTTCGTACGGCGGGCGGTCGTACCCAGTGTAGGGTATAGCCGCCGTAAGCAGGGACTTTACTATGGGAGTGGTAGGGGCGTGTAGCTTGATACGCCCAAGCGTACGTTCGCATTCGCCCGTCGTGCGAAATTTCGTAACGCTGGATCAGGCCCGATGTCACTGATAAGAATATTAAAAGACATTATAGTCCTAACAACTTGTTTAAGCTTCCAGAGTCTTCACTCTAACTTTCTGTATTTACTGCACTGCAGCAATCTATGATTTGAATGACATTTGTATACAGACAAATAATGCACTTAGTTCCGTGTACGCGCTCTGATGTATATATGTATACTCTCTTTATTCTCTCAATGCTCTAGGAGACCTGGTACTGGCAGGGGACACCTGGGGCGCAGGATGTGGTGCTGAGTGGGGTGCGCTGCTCCGGCACAGAGATGTCTATTCAGCAGTGTCGCCACCACAGCGTGGTACACTGTCCTCGTGGAGGGGGGCGCCGCTCGTCTGGCGTTTCTTGCACGGAGCGTAAGTACAGGAGATGGCGCTGAGCACTGTATTGCTGGATAAACGTCAGCTGTGGATTGGATAACTGTGGTGACTGTGAATTGATCTGATGCTTACACCTAATTTATGGCACGAATGTTCCGGGCCTTGGAAGTCCCCCTCGCCCCCACTCAGCCACTGAGGTTCACTCTCTTGACCTATCCGACCCTCTAGATCCTTGGGAGCTGTCGTCTGATTTCCTCAGGTCCAGTTTCGCACCTGTTCTCCATCCTGGCTGATTAACTAACTCATTTTTTTGGAGACTTCAGACCTGATCCAAACCCCTGCGCACTTTCCCGCACGTGCACGGGGTCTGTCAGTCTGCACGGAAGAGGGGCGTGAACTCCCCCTGTCTCTTAAAGTCACATGAGCAGATTAGCGCTCCGTCCAACCACTGATCAGATTATAAATACCTGATTCCACCCCTACTGTATAATTTAAATGCTTCTCCCCGGCTCCCCAGCGGGGAAGCACAGCCCCTTTCCACGGAATACTCATTGTACGGAATGAAGTTCCCCTAAAAAGTCCCACACTTATGCACTTTGGGCCGTATCCATGACCTACGCTGGCTGGCGTTAAGACAGCATAGCATAGACAGATATCTGTCCAGTGTGTACGCATGCACAACCTTCTGTCTGACTTTTCTGACATCGGGGTAGATCCAGAACTCCGCTTGCAATCCGTTTATTAGCGTAGCGTATTTACGCGTGCGTACCTTCTATACACTCCCCTAGGCACACCCCCTGAATGTACCTTCTATACACTCCCCTAGGCACACCCCCTGAATGTACCTTCTATACACTCCTCTAGACACACCCCCTGATTGTACGTACTTTGACCGATTTCCACTTTCCAAACCCTACCTTAACGTTTGACAGCGTAACCTCTCACGTCCACACACATACGTATAGGCAACGCGGACTTACGCAGCTAAGCACGCCCATACTGTACAATTTAAATGCAATCCTCCACCTACATTGCGTATTTTAGGCATATTTATGGCTAACGTAACTTTGGCACGCCCCCACGTATGAATTTATGTACCAGATACGTGAATGGTCCATACGCTCAGAGTTACGTTACGTGACGTAGCGTATCATCTGTCGTGCGCATGTGCAGTAAATACAAAATCATGATTTTACATGTCCGCCAAGCATAAATTCGCTTGGAAGCGTAGTTCTGGATCTGGGCCGTTGTCCTCTACAGCATAGACAGATATCTGTACGGTTGTGTCAGCAGATGGTCAGTAGAGAGGATGATGTCAGATCTGCTGGTAGATTGGTATAGAGTGTCACGGGACATAGCTGCTCATCAGGACTTGCATTCGTCAGAGACAATGGGCCTGATCCAGCGCTACGAAAAATTCGCACGACGGGCGAATGCGAACGTCAGAGACAATGTAAGAGCGGAAGCATCTCATGTGTGATTGCATGGGTGTGTGCACAGCTTTATAGCCATTCTGGATATGTTTTATGATGCATACGTTACCTCTTCATATCACTTAAAACTCCAATAATTTCCCTTGTGGCATACAAAATTTACTTATGACCATATCCCACCTTATGGTAATTACTTCCGACCTACAAGACTTCTCCAGTGCTGGCACCCATCTTCCGCAGCATTCAAAACTATCAAATCTCTCTAACAACCCATCGCTTCATTACAATTTACTCTACTGCCACCTATAAAACTCACTAACAGCCTCACTTACTCCACTAACAGCTGGGCTTAGATAAAGCTTTATCAGTCACATTGCTATTTAGCAACATGGTGGGGAAGCTAGAGCACAGCCCATTAGTAAATTATTAAAACTATGTTTATTTACCATATAGCAGCTGCGGGCTGCCTGTAGAGATCATGCAATGGAGCTGACATCACCCATTCAATTCACAGGATGAGCCATACAATCTGTGTGACATCAGCTCCATTGTCTGATCTCTGCAGGATGCCGTTAGACAGGGGTGATTGTAGGTTCATTGTCTGATTTCTGCAGGAAGCCAGTCGCTGCTAGTTGGTAAGTAAACAAAATTTTAATGATTTATGAAGCCCTATTCAACTTTCCCCAGAAGGTGAGCCCGCCATGCATGCAATTTCCCAGACTTTTGTCTGTTTTTGGGAAAAGTTTAATTGAACACAACTGTACTGCTCCTGCCATCATCCCATTAGAAGGAAGTTCACTATTCGCTGTATTTATCTACCTTGTATACTTGGTCTATCTGGTGAGTACTGGTGTAGTAATAGATAAATAATAATAACAACAATAATATGTATATATAATCAAATAAATAGCAATATAGAAACTAGTGAGTGCAGGTCCATATCGGAGAAGTAGACGGTAATATGACTGTGTGTCTTCCCGTTAGATGCACCTGACCTCATACTCAATGCACAGTTGGTGCAGGAGTCAGCCTACCTGGAGGACCGGCCCCTGAGCTTGCTGGAATGCGCTCACGAGGAGGAATGCCTGTCCAAGTCAGCGGATGACATGTCCTGGCCCTACGGACACCGACGCCTGCTGCGTTTCTCATCTGAAATACACAACATTGGCAGAGCTGACTTCACGCCTCGCAATGGAAGGCATACCTGGGTCTGGCATGAATGCCACAGGTAGGATATAAACCACAAAGGGGGGCATTTGATTAGCGGTGAGCTCTGGGTGAGTTTGCTCTAAATTTAAAACAAAGGATATGTGACTTCATTGCTTAGAGTTAGGACCTATAGCCAGGGGCATAACTACAGGGGGTGCCGAGGAGAGAGGGACCCGTGGCAGCGGCGCCCCCTGCATTGTAAGCAAGTTTCCGGAGGCTGACATCAGGCAGTGCTCCCCCCCCCAGCTCCGCCCCCTCCTTGCTATGGGCCCTAGTCTGTCATCTTCCACCCCTGCCTATAGCTGAAAAGCCATGAAAGCAGCTGTTAGGTGATCATAGTATTTCCAAATGTGTGTAACTAATAGTTCTGCATATTATACGGCCTGATTCAGACTTAAGAAGGAGCTTGAAATTAAGGGCCGTATTCAAACTTACGTTTGGAAACGCAAACCGCAAATATACGCACACACATAGCAAGTAACACCCACCAAAACCCCGGTCACTCCCCTTACTAATCCGTGCTCACAGACTTACACCACCATAGACCACCTCCAACTTTCCGTGTGCCGTCCCGTGCGTCTGTGTCCTCTGTGCGTGCGTATCATGATAATCACGCCCACTTTCCTTCATTTAAATGCATTGCCACGCCCATTTTCACTTAAATTCTCCCGTGCGTATATTTGTGTTGCATATACGGACGTACGTACACACGTGCCTATCATACGTCCGTCCGTAAGGCACTTCCGTGCGAATAGTCTACGTCAACAACGTACAAAAAGTTACTACGCATGCGCAGTTGAAACGTATCTAAAATTACGCACAGGAGTCGCCGTGAAGACAGAAGTCTGAATATGGCCCTAAGAGAGGAAGGTTACACCTGGGCAAAACCATGGTGATTGCAGGGGAGTCAAGATAATTGTATTCTTTGCATGCAGGGAGATATCTTTACTGCACACAGATACTGACCAGCTTTACTATCACACTGTTATTTATCACCTCTCATCTCTAATACTATTATATTATTATATTAT
>WWET01000100.1:479666-491778 GCA_011038615.1 Limnodynastes dumerilii | reverse complement strand
CCCCTCCTCTAGCCAGTCACAACCCTTGATATATGTGAAAGCTGCTATCATGTCCCCCCTCGCCCTTCTCTGCTCCAAGCTATACATGTTTAGCTCCTCTAGCCTTTCTTGGTATGATTTGTGGATGGACCATTTTAGTTGCTCTTCTCTGCACAATCTCTAATGTATTTGTCTTTCTGAAGATATGGCTTCCATGTGAGGCCGCACCAACGATCTATAAAGTAACATCACTACTTCCCTCTTTCTGCTACTAATTCCTCTCCCTATGCAACCAAGCATCTGACTTGCCTTTCTCATTGCTTTGTTACATTGCTTGGCTACCTTTAAGTCACTGGAAATAATGACTCCTAGATCCCTTCCCAGTGGAGTTCCCCCAGAGATCCATACATGGACTAATGCTATTTAATATATTTAATGCTGACATATGGTATCAAGGGGAAAATCTATATATAAACTCCCATTCATATATGACGTGTGACCAATTATTCTGTACTATTTATTTCTAACAGGCATTACCACAGTATTGACGTATTTACCTACTATGACCTCCTGACCTTAAATGGGTCCAAGGTTGCTGAGGGACATAAGGCTAGTTTTTGCCTGGAGGACACACGCTGTGGGAAAGGTATGTCCAACACAACATAACGTATGGAACATATATGAATATTTTAGCATATCTCCCAGCCGTCTCGCTTTTAGGGGCTCTGTTGTAAAATCTTTGTCCTGATTGAAGAGGACTTTTGTTCATTCACCCGTTCAGTGCAGCAATGAACCATGAGATTTGAAAACAGAATTTTTTTACTTTTGTATAACACCTCTGACTTCACCAGACAATTAATTTAAAAGCTGTTAAATGCATGCAACTGGGTACTGACCTTTCTCTGAAACCCTGACTCAGACTGTTCCTATGACCTATACTGGCTAATTTATGACATGGTTTACCTGCGAATATATGCCTTCTTAGCCATCTATATCATATCTATCTCATATATCTCATATCTATCTATCTATCTATCTCATATCTATCTATCTATCTCATATCTATCTATCTATCTCATATCTATCTATCTATCTCATATCTATCTCATATCTATCTATCTATCTAATATCTATCTATCTAATATCTATCTATCTATCTAATATCTATCTATCTATCTATCTATCTAATATCTATCTATCTATCTATCTCATATCTATCTATCTATCTATCTATCTATCTATCTATCTATCTATCTATCTCATATCTATCTATCTATCTCATATCTATCTCATATCTATCTATCTATCTAATATCTATCTATCTAATATCTATCTATCTATCTAATATCTATCTATCTATCTATCTATCTAATATCTATCTATCTATCTAATATCTATCCAATATCTATCTATCCATCTATCTATCTATCTATCCATCTATCTGTCTGTCTCATATCTATCCATCTATCTGTCTGTCTCATATCTATCTATCTATCTGTCTGTCTCATATCTATTTATCTCTCTGTCTCATATCTATCTATCTGTCTGTCTCATATCGATCTATCTATCTGTCTGTCTCATATCTATCTATCTGTCTGTCTCATATCTATCTATCTGTCTGTCTCATATCTATCTATATAATAATATGGTCAGCTTATACTAATATGAAACCAGCAATAGACTCAGACAATGTTGGAAGGATATGTAAACCAAGCTTACAAAATAAACTGCTGCGGAATATATATCAGAAAACAAAAAAAAAACCTCCCATCAAGCCCACTTTCAGGATGTCCTATCTTATAGACCGGGTGGGGAATATACCCCAAAAAACTAAAATAGACTCTTAACATTTAGGTATTCAGAAGCGCTATGAGTGTGCCAACTTTGGCGAACAAGGAATTACCGTGGGCTGCTGGGACACTTATCGACATGACATTGATTGCCAGTGGGTGGACATTACAGATGTTGGACCTGGAGACTACATTTTCCAAGTGAGAAGAGTTTTTGTGTGTTCTCCTATTATTGTATCACAGGTGCCTGTATGTATGCAGTTCACTCTTTTTGTCCCTAGGGTCTTTAACAGTGTCCTGGCTGTTGCTAGGTAACCAGGACGCCGCCTACATTAGGAGTAGGTATGCCACTGACCCGGCTGTTGCTAGGCAGACGCTGCAATTTTTGTTTAGCCAACACTGTAGTAGCCTTTGCTACTGATTTTTCCCAACTGTTACTAAGGATTTTGGCCAATCAGTGAGAGGCTTATACACTACTGTACATCCTATTGGTGGAAAAGTCCTTTAAATAACTAGCAATGTTGCAGACCCTCCAACATGACCCCTTCCATTAGGTATCTCCACTCCTGAGCTTCCAGCTGTCACTCACCTGGGTTTAATGAATTAACTGATGTTTGAAAAACATTTTTCTCTTCAATAAAGGTTATTACCATAGTAACAGACAGTTAGAAGTTCAAAAGCAGAGAATTGTGTACCTAATGGAATGGATCATGTTGGAGTGTCTGATGTTGTGGTAGAGGCTAATACAGCAGAACAATTTAAACATGGTATAGAGAGCCCCAGGTGCCAATTAGCTCAGCTGTGAGGGGAGATTTTTCTGCAGTTCCCCCTTAGAGAAGCCAAAAAAAAGGAAAAAAGCACACAAAGGTGCAATCAATGAGAGAAGGAAGAACATTTCAATATGAGTAGTATATTAATTCACTAAATTCAAACTCAAGCGGCAACCAAGTGGAAATTTAGAAAAATACTTTAATATACTAAAACCACAAATCAACACATTTTAAAACCATAAAATAATATATTCCTGAATATATATAAACCTGGATACACGTGTGTCAAATTGTAGAAAGCTGTGAGGCAACTTGAGTTTAGATTAGCGCTCTCCTTGATGTTCCAATATTTCACTGTGCACATTAATTATATTAAACTCCTAAAAACAATGGGGTAGATCCAGAACTACGTTTGCCGTACGTTTATTCGCATAGCGTATTTTCGTGTGCGTACATTCTATACACTCCCCTAGGCACACCCCTTGAATGTACGTATTTTGTCAAGACACGCTTTCCAAACCCTACCTTAACTTTTGCCAACGTAACCGCAGTTGGCACGCCCACACGTAAGTATTTACGTGACACATACGTGAATGGCCCATACGTTCACAATTACGCTGTTACTGAGCGTATTTTCTATGGCGCGCATGCACAGTACTTACCAAAAGGTGATTTTACGTCTCCGCCATGCGTAAATTTGCTCACAAGCGATGTTCAGGATCTGGGCCAATGATGGTAACAATGGGCCTGATCCAGAGCAACGATCGCTAGCGAGCGTACGACGAGCGTATGCGAATTTTCGGCCAAAAATTCGCAATGCGCATGCCCAGTATGACAGCTTCCGGTCGCCCGAGCGTCATGAGCGAATAGCGGGCGTATCGTTAGCGTATTTTTCGCTCGCGGGGCGTATTTTTTTTACGATGGTCGGCTGGGCGCCCGTTTTACTACAGGGAGGCGGGAATAGCCATTTAAATTGTACAGTATGGGCGTGCTAAGCGTATTTTCTCAGCGTATTTTCTGCGAATTTTCGTACGGCCGACGGGCGTACCCAGTGTAGGGTATAGCCGCCGTAAGCAGGGACTTTACTATGGGAGTGTTAGGGGCGTGTAGGTTGATACGCCCGAGCGAACGTTCGAAATTCGCCCGTCGTGCGAATTTTCGTAGCGCTGGATCGGGCCCAATGTCACAAGTTATAGAGTGAGATGGAGAGTTCCCACTCAATCACCAAGTGGATATATGTAGACTGATATCACAGAAGGATCTTTTCAACTCGATGCAATGCCGTACATACACATTCATTAGTGCTTGTCCCTGCACTGGAAAGTTACTCCGTCTCCTCTGATCAGAATCGGTGTAAAATCCACTATGTGGTAGTTACCCTCTTCCGTTATTCTGGATCCGAGGGATTGCACTCCCGTAATCCTCCTGTTGTTAAACTCAGACCCCGCGAGAGGGACCGGGAGAATAGCCAGATGGAAGTGGTAGGCAGCCTTCAATCAGCAGAGAGGCTCGTGCGGAGGGAGTCACCTGGTGATCACAAAGCCATGCCTCTATGTATGCGGAGGGGAAAGCGGTCTCTCCAAAGTGCATGTGCCTCGTGCAGCAAATTTTCGGGTACTCAGTTCAAATGAATCTCTCTCTTACGCGTTTCGTCCCGCCTCCGAGACTTTTTCAAAGTTCAAGTTGCCTCACAGCTTTCTACAAATTGCCACACGTGTATCCAGGTTTATATATATACTCAGGAATATATTATTTTATGGTTTTAAAATGTGTTGATTTGTGTTTTTAGTATATTAAAGTATTTTTCGAAATCTCCACTTGGTTACCGCTTGAGTTTGAATTTAGTGAATTAATATACTACTCATATTGAAATTTTCTTTCTTCTCGCTGTGATTGCACCTTTGTGTGCTTTTTTCCTTTTTCAAACTTACAGATGGCCCAAAAAAGGCCTGGCCAAGCTATAGCTCCCCAGGTGTTGTGCTGCCAAGGCATGTTGGGACTCGTAGTTTCATCTAGAGAGCCACAGTTTGGCAAGAACCAGACTAAAACAAAAAAAAAAAGGTCAAATCGGACGCCAAATGGGTTTAAAATTAATGGGCAAAATGGATGGAACAAGTGGTTATAATCTATGGTCACACTCTTGTGTGTCAGGACAATGGAGAAATTAAATCATGCTGACCCCATGAATTGCCAAAGATCTTTAGGGTGGTATGCAATTAGCGTTGTGAGTCCCCCGCTGCGATGGCTGTCATTACGAAATAAAGACAGCCCAAAGTTGATTTTTGGCTGTCTCTATTTCGAATGACAGCCATTGTGGAATTTTTTTTAAAGGGTGAATAAGCGATTCGCATACTCAGCCATTCACTTTCGGAGGAGCTGCCGCCGGACCACCTGAGAGGTGAGTAACCCTCTCCGGGGACTTAGGGTTAGGCTGTGGGTTTGGTGCTCCGGGGATCGATTGCTTTGCCTCATCGAGGCATAAGCAATCGATATCCCAGACAGTTCGAACTGGCTGGAAGCAAACTATCGAAATAGGTCCGTTTGCAACAGGGACCCACACTCCTTAATTAGACACAGCCCAGACAGTCCAGTGTACCATGTTTCCATCATATATGGTAGAGGCTCAGAATATGCTTCTCATCTGTATGGGATGGGATGAGAATGACATACTGCTCATAGAAGTAAAGTTTTATACAACAAATATAATAAAAAAATTGGTTCCCAAACTGAGAATAAAGGGTAGATCCAGAATCACGCATAACAACCAATTTACGCATTCTGAACACGTAAATGCTCTGCGCAATTGTTCTGCACATGGCGGCTACGTATCGGAGCGCACGATTCTGGATTCCGTGCTGTAAGCCTTTCAGACAGCAGGGCATGATGACCCGCCATGCGTTCGCGTGGTGGGCGGTGGTTTTGTATTTAAATCGTATTATAAGGGCTTGGTTAAGCCTTTACGTAGATCCTTCAGTACGCACCGGTCCCATTTTATATTGGGGTGGGCGTGTAAAAGTTAAATGAGGCTCATGGGTAAAGAAGTGCTGCACATGGAAGGGGTCACTACCCTCGTACGTACAGAATTTAGGGTCGCACTGTGGTCACTTCACTTCTGCTGCGAAGGAGATACGATCGCAGTGCGTGCTTAAATCTAAGTCCAGCCCAAAGTAACAATAATAAGTGAAATATTACATAAATTATTATTTTTTTTCCTGAATATTTATTCAGAAATCCGTCTTTAACTCCAAATTTAAAACTTACATATTCCTTCAAGTAGCAGTAAATCTTTTTTTTTATGCCAGAGAAGAATTGTTGTGATGGTTTGTATGTGCCATCCTATAAATATGGCCAAAACAGTGCTTTAGCAGCATATAACTCTTCATAAATCTATAGTCATTATCCACAATGACACCACGTCCAGATACAATTCATAGTACAGCTGTGTGATATATAACTGGCACATTAGCTGAACACTGTACATGCTGACCTTGGGTCTAAGGTTTACTGCCTTATTAACTTTTTCAGTGCATCTGGCAGATTAGGTGAATGGAAGTCATATATAGTCAGTCTATTAGCCCTCAGAATTTTATCTCCCAGCAGATTTTTGATGTTATACGATGAATAATGTATGGCTGCATCTATTTCTCATTAAATATAGGTCGTGTTGAACCCAAAGTTTGAAGTGGCAGAGTCGGATTTCAGGAACAACGTGATGAGGTGTCGCTGCAAATATGACGGCCACCGGATATGGATGCATAACTGTCATACAGGTAAACGTGTCCGCTAATACACAAAGGGGAGGTAGCAAGAACGCTATATACGGCTTCTAAAATATTAAGATATAGTTTTATTAGGTCAAAGCCACTGCATGAGCTAGAAGTAGAACCAATAAGATGGCGGCTGGATAATTAGGGTTTGATCCTTTGGGGTGAACCTATGCAGGTTACCGTCCTTTGTTTTGCAATAGTGTCCTCGCTGGTGAAAGATTTAGAATTCTGTGGTTCTATGTAGAATTAATTTATTACCTAATTATTACATTTCTTTAGTTTCTTGGTACCCATGTGTGCACTTATCCCATTCACTTGCCTGCTACTCCATTGTACCTATGGCTATTTTTCCTAATCCAGAGAATCCACTGAAATGATGGGCCTTCATCCCATTGGTTAAAAACTCAAATACGAAAATGGGATGTAGTTGACGCTAAGATGGCCCATTTTTGGCAGTGATACAGCTGAAAGCTTAATTGCGTCTGTATCATTCCAGACACCTGAAAATGTCAATACCGGAACAGGTACCACGTCAAATGGTCTTATTTTGACAATGTATCGTTTTGGTTTGGGTTTTTTAAGGTAAGGGGACAGGAAAGGTTAGGGTTATGCTCCAGAGAGGAGATAGTTAGAGTTATTTGGCAAAACAAGGAGGGTTAGGGTTAGGCTGCGGGACAGGAAGGGTTAGGCTTTGGAAAGGGGAGGGTTAAAGTTAGGTTGTGGGACAGCGAAGGTTACGTTTAGGCTGTGGGGATAGTTAGGGATAGGATGAATTAAACTTACCTGAAGCCGTTGGAGTCTTCGTAGAGACAGCAGCCACGGGAGTGACGCTCTCTCACAGGAAACTAACGGAAAAATGACAAAGATCCCTGACCCAGATTATCATCTTCTATCATCAGGTGATGCGTTCAGTGCCAATCTAGAAGAAGAATTTGAGAATCAACAAAGACTTTCCAACAACCTTGTGTAGATCTGTTGTAACTCGGAGGCATCAAACTTGACTTTTTTAACAACAGACAATGCTCTCACGGTCTACATAAAGAGGAGGTTAAAAGTCAAACCAATGGGAGAATAGACTAACTCAGGTACTCAAGAATGCCTCATGAAACAGTCAAGTTTGACATCTACTTAAAAAAACTACAAAAACAAAACAAGAAACAAAAAAAACAACAAAAAACATTGTATGGTCAACGAGAAACAAGACAGTCAAACTGGGGATTCAAAATCAAGCCATATCTATACCTGCATGGATGGAACAGTAAAAGTGACCTGATTTCTATGGATAATAATAATAATTTTACAATCATATTGCAGATGAGCAGCATTCACACAAATACTAAATTTGAACCACAATCTAAACAGACAGAGATCAGACAAGCTCAAACATCCATCGGTCTAGGAATAACACTATTATATTACATGTTTCAAAAAGTGACTAGAAAAAGGAATTTAAATATTTATAAAAATTTTCCATGTACTTGTAAAATTCGAAAGTGTAGTTATTTGTTTATTTCTCCACTTTTGAGATTTGTGTCTTTTATAAGGCATTAACAGCACACAAACCTAATAACTAATTTGCAAAAAAGTGATTCTGTAACATTCATATACGTAAAATAGCAACACTGACTTATAGACAAACTGATTTTAAGTGTCAATGATTTGAAAGTCAATAACATCATTTTCCAGTTTCACAATTGTTTGCCATAAGCCTACAACACTTGAATATATCTCTGCATTGTACTTGTCCTTTGGACATAGTTTTATTGGAAGAAAAAAAACTCTTTAAATGTATGACTGTATAGGATTGGACACATCGCTTTTATTGGGTTGTTGCAAAACCAACTTTTCAAAAATATCAAAGGTCGACAATTAAAAGATAAATATTTCTATAATCTATAAGTCCATTATTTATTTTAACAAACAATAAACAAAATGATGGAAAAGAGATGTAAAAAGAGAGGGAAACCCTTAAAAATAATAAGAAAATCTTAATGGAGATCTTTGCCCAAAGGCATAATCCGGTTTTGGTCCACACCACATATTTTAAGATATATAGTTGTATTCAGCCATTTTGTTGTCGTGCCAGTTGGCCTCCAATGAGTCCAAGTCTTGCTTTTCTGTGTATCAAATCATCCTTGCTGTAATCGGGGTGAATCACTTGCTCTAAAATCCACTCCACTGCTGGGATTGTAGAATATATGTTCTTGTCGATGAAATTTAGAATGACAGGTACCAGATGGACCGGGCCGAGCTAAGCCCATGTGACATGGATTTTGTTTTTCACCCACGGTAAGTGAAAAGGTTCCAGTATGTGAAATAAAGGAGAGGTACAGAGAAGAGAAAATAAAAGAGAATGAAGTCCAATGTCACTAGTATCACTGGTGGAATGCAGACCATTGTCCGGTGGTATTTGGAGTGACTGGAGATAGCACCATGCTTGTGTTTTAACCAGATGCCAGAGGGGATATTTAATAAAATATGTTGGTGTCTGAATGGCATTTGTAGCAAATGCACCTAAGAAAATGTACCTTATAAATATCCACTATTAATAAGGTACCTCAAATGTACCTTATAAATAGTGGGTAACTGGCATTCCCCATTTCCAGATAGTATATTCCAAACAATTTAAAACCAAAGTGTTTAAACAGGGAAAGGGATGGACATTGGCTTTGTACCCAGTTTTGTAATGTTGTCTTTTTCCTACTGTGTAACTTATTCTTAACAGCATATGTTTACAACCTATTTAATTTGTCTGATTTCTTTTTTTATTATTATTATTATTATTATTATTATTATTATTATAATAATAGAAGGTAATGCCCCATTCAGGTGTGAAGGGGAGTTGACTAACTAAAGGTTCTTCAACCAGTTGTATGAATTGCAGCCAATAATATTGAAGAAATAAAGAAGAAATTATTATTTCTTCTTGCTTTCAAAGTCTTAGGGCCAGATCCAGAACAACGCTTGTGAGCGAATTTATGCGTGGCGGAGGCGTAAAATCGCCTTTTGGTAAGTACTGCGCATGCTCACCATAGAAAATACGCTCCATAACGTAGCGTAAATGTGAACGTATGGGCCATTCACGTATGTGTCACGTAAATACTTACGTGTGGGCGTGCCAATTTTAGTCCAGTCCAAAATACGTCTGAAATACGTTAAGTAGGCGGGTTTGTATTTAAAGTGTACAGTATGGGCGTGCTTATCTGCGTAAATATGTGTTGCCCATACGTACGTGTGCGGATCACTGCGGTTACGTTGGCAAAAGTTAAGGTAGGGTTTGGAAAGCGGATCTCAGACAAAATACGGGGAGGTGTGCCTAGGGGAGTGTATAGAAGGTTATGCACGGGTAAATACACTACTCGAGTAAACGTATTGCAACCTGAGTTCTGGATCTACCCCTTAATTCTCTAAATAAGTTTCTCAACTTCTTTTCACCAGTGAAAAAAAATTGAAAAACTTAGTAATGATCACATCAAAAGTCTGAGATTTAATATATTCCAGCATTAAAGGTTTGGAGCGAACTTAAACACAGACAATATTTGGCTGCAGGATTTGAAGATAACGAGGCACAATTTCTGGAGGACAAAGCGGCGATACAAAAGTAATTATTTCTTAAACAAACATCACGCAGTGACCTCCTCAACGGGATTCAAGCAGGCCTTTCTGGATATATATATAGTATTCACATATGACGTCCTTTTATATATATTTTTATATTCATTAAACTGAGAAAACCTACAAAGCTCATTAAAAGATGCGAAAGAATAGCGGTATAACCCTTCCTCATTCCGCAAGGCTGCATGCAGTACATTCTTCTTGTGCTAAGGGGTTAGTCTCACAATCCCAGTGAGAAACTAAGGTTTTGGAAGGGCAGGAAACCGGTGGACCAATTAGAAGGCACAGTTACAGACACGTTAATAAAGATCCCTTTTAAATGTCAAATAGAAACCTCTATTACTTGGCAGTGCAACATTAAGTCTCATGGCTTTAGAACTATAAATGGGTAAGTGTTCTGTTCATTGAGAATGCTTTTATGTTATTATTATACATCACAGCAGTGTATCTTGCCACAAATGTCACAATAATGTCATGAATTACACATACAAATAAGGATGAGATGGGAAAGATTTTTAACATTTGCTTTAATATCACGCTGGAGTACACTTTATCTCACTGGTGAAATCTAGCATTGCTCTTAATATCAAAAGTAATTGACTCCTACGCAAGTAAAAATAAAATAATTCTAATATTTTAGTTTGGAAATACAACCTCCATTTAATAAGAATAATTCTGATTTTATATAAAAATATGTATCTTTACTTTGGTTCTCATATTTCTTTCTAATGTCAGTAGTTAGCAAAAAAAAGGTAAAAAATATTTGGAAATATATTTTGATAACCTTTGAAAACCTTTTGTATTTGATCAATCTTAGGGCAAGATGTACTAAAGTTATCAAAAATGAAAAGTGGAGATGTTGCCCATAGCAACCAATCAGATTCTAGTTCTCAATTTCCTATTACATACTTGAGAATGTCAGCTAGAATTTGATTTGTTGCTACGGGCAACATCTCCATTTTTCCTTTTCCGCAGCTTAGTAAATTTGGCCCTAGTTCTCACTTTATGATTACATTCTAGAAAATGTCAGCTGGAATCTGATTGGTTGCTATGGGCAACATCTTCATTTTTCCTTTTGAGAAGTTTAGTAAATTTAGTCCTTAGTCTATACAAGATATTGGCAGATACTGCTTTTTATCTTGTTAGCTTTGTCCTACTTTATGAGCACTATAATCAAAACAAAAAGTCATTTGCCCACCATTATCGCTAATCAATTGCCACATTCTCTTATCTAGCCCTAATGCTTTCAGCTTGTTCGATTAATAAATCATACATGAATCCTTGTACCCACAACAGGGGGTACTGGTCAGTTCCAATAATCTATTATTATGGCTGTCCAATCAGCAGAAAAACAGCATGGTAATAATAGTGTAATTGTAATGTATCCTAATTTCTACTTTCCATCCATTTCAGTGGGTCCCTGTCCATGGAATGCAATGTGTTTCCCTCTACATTATATTTTACTATTTATTGTACGGGTGTTGTTTTTTTATGCAATGTGGACCTGTATAATACAATAAACCACTGAAATAAAATAAAAATGGTCTAGTGTCTGTGTGTTTTCGCTCATTATAAATTTGCACTTTTCCATTTTACTACAATTTTTGCTATTTAAGCATTTTTATTGTATTTTTATTTTTGTTAAACTTCCTCTTTTATATATTAACCCTCCTCCAAAGTAGTTTGATAACCTCTCTTTTAAACAATACAAACCATAGTGGTTGCTCAGATCAGATCAGATTTATAGGTCAATGCAAACAGTTGCATAAAAGCCTGGGGAAATCAGCTTTAACAGAAACAAAGGAAAGAAATTGCCCCAACACTGCCATTAACCACCAGTAACAAACTATACCATTCTATCTAACATACACACAGGATAGAGAATATCCAGCAACACTGCCATTACCAGTAACACACTATACCATTCTATCTGTAACATACACACAGGATAGAGAATGTCCAGCAACACTGCCATTACCCAGTACACACTATACCATTCTATCGGTAACATACACACAGGATAGAGAATATCCACCAACACTGCCATTACCCAGTAACACAATATACTATTCTATCTGTAACATACACACAGGATAGAGAATGCCCAGCAACACTGCCATTACCAGTAACACACTACACCATTCTATCTGTAACATACACACACAGGATAGAGAATGTCCAGCAACACTAC
>WWET01000100.1:434985-477398 GCA_011038615.1 Limnodynastes dumerilii | reverse complement strand
AGAGCACTATCAAGGTGCTGCACCAAAGGGGTGTGTCCTGTGAATAGCTCCACCCATAGGTGTATCTAGCACTGCTAGGAAAACTATTTTACAATAAAAATGTCAGTATTTATTGATTATTAAGTTGTCAGTGAATACTTTCATTACTGTCTTTATAGAAAAGCTAAAAGTGACACTGCAGCTGAGTCTTTCATTACATCTTGGCCTCCATGAAATTGGCCATCTCCATAGACCTCAATGGATGTAATTAGAATCAGGGAGATTACCAAACACTTCAGGGAGTCAGGGAGATTACCCAATCTTCAGGGAGTCTCCCTGATATTCAGGGAGAGTTGGCAACTATGTTTTAGGGCCAGGGGCAAAAAGCAAAAATGGTGTCCCCTGACCCTGAATTCCAAGCCAAATGAACCTTAAATATAAACTTCCTGGTGTCCCCTTAAGCTTTGCATCCTGCCCTATCACTCACCCCTAGTAAAGGCACTGTGCAGCATCTCCTGAGACACTTTATGGCAGGCCATCCTATCCTGTGGCTCTCCAGATGTTATAAAACTATGATTCCCAGCATGCTTTATCTGCACAGGCATAGCTGATACCATGTGGATTCAAAATTTAGACAGGGCTGCTTTTTACAGTCATGTGAGTTTATATTAATGAATTCTATTGGAAAACAAGGTAGAGAATGATTTTCCTCACAATGGCCCAGATCCAGAACAACGCTTGTGAGCGAATTTACGCGTGGCGGAGACGTAAAATCGCCTTTTGGTAAGTACTGCGCATGCGCACCATAGAAAAAACGCTCAGTAGTGTAATTGTGAACGTATGGGCCATTCACGTATTTGTCACGTAAATACTTACGTGTGGGTATGCCAATTTTACGTTAGTCCAAAATAAGTCTGAACTACGTTAAGTAGGCGGGGTTTGTATTTGAAGTGTACAGTATGGGCGTGCTTAGCTGTGTAAATTCGTGTTGCCCATACGTACGTGTGCGGATCACTGCGATTACGTTGCCAAAAGTTAAGGTAGGGTTTGGAAAGCGTATCTTGACAAAATACGTACATTCAAGGGGTGTGCCTAGGGGTGTATAGAATTCACGCACACGAAGATATGCTACGTGAACAAACGTACGGCAAACGTAGTTCTGGATCTACCCCATTGTTCTTTTAGGGGTATGTAATTGTCACCGTGGCAATATTTATTCTGACACCGACTGAGCCGACAGTTTTCTACTAAAGATTATGCTGAATGCTCCTATTTCATCAAGGAACCTGTTCCCAATGTTGTTAAAGTTAGGCAGCTAGGAGGTGATATTTAGGGTTAAGCTACACAGAGGGGACGGGTTAAGGTTAGGCTGCACGATGAGGGTGGTTAGGGTAAAGGTTAGAATGCAGGAAGTAGATGGTTAAAATTAGGACAAAGAATATTGTACTTGATGCCAAGACGCTTCAAAGACACACCAGTTGTGGGAACAACGCGTTCTCGCCAGAAGCTGTTAAATACCATTGCGAGCCAGGACCGGGAGCAGCAGGTATAGAGTGAACAGATCAGGGAAGAAAACCAGCACCGGGAGCAGCAGGTATAGAGAGAAAAGAAGAGGGAAGAAAGCCAGGAACAGGAGCAGCAGGTACAGAGAGAAAAGAAGAAAGAAGAAAGCCAGGACCGGGAGCAGCAGGTACAGAGTGAACAGAACAGGGAAGAAAACCAGGACCGGGAGCAGCAGGTACAGAGTGAACAGAACAGGGAAGAAAGCCAGGACCAGGAGGCACAGAATCAATAGATAAGGAAAGAAAGTCAGGACCGGGAGCAGCAGGTACAGAGTGAACAGATCAGGGATAAAAACCAGGATCGGGAGCAGCAGGCACAGAAGAACAGATCAGGGAAGAAAACCAGTGGCAGGGTGAGTAAAGGAGTGTAGGAGAGAGCAAGGCCACGAGCAGCAGGGAAGGTTAGGAGAAGAGAAAACAGCAAGGAGCAGGGTAAGGATTTTTTTTTTTTTTTTAATTACAACGTTTTCAGTTTTGTAGATGTCGGCATTATGAACGGGTACCACAACCAGCTAAGTTTTCGGTATGGTACCTCTGCTGACATAACAATGGTCAATAATAAAACCCTATCAGCAATATTACAGGCAGCATGACGGTTGGCTGGATTCCATCGTTTCTGTTAAGCCTGAAGTTGTGCAAAAAAAATAAATAAAAAAAACAGAACAAAAAGACAATTAAAACATTTTTTATTTAACACATTGTCACCTAACCAAATCTGTACTGGATTTTATCAGGCGAGAGCACGGTGTTATTTCATTAACTTGCTAATGAGTTAATGTGTATTTAGAAAGCTAAATTAGAACAGCACTTCAAAAAAGAAAAGCTATATGAAGACAATCTGAGTACTTGGCAAGATATATCACAAAACATTTTATTTATTTAGCAGCAGAGTTTAGCCTTCAACTTTCATCTCTGAATAGGAAACGCTGACTCCCACCAAATGAGAAAGCAGGTCCATCTCAACAGAACTGGCCCTGGGCACCATTGCTCAGTTGGCTGCAAATTAGGGTCTTAAAACCTGCCTAGGGCACCAAACCGGTCAGAATCTGCTTCACATCTAGAGATTTACTAGAGCACGCGTGGTCAACTTCTGGCTTTACAGGTGTTACAAAACGAACAGCCCCAGCATGCTTTGTTAGCATTGGGTGTCTCAGAGACATCTGAAACTTGCTTTTTGGCTGTCCCTATTTCAAATGAGAGCCATCGCATTCATTTTTTTTTTTTTGTGAATGGGTGCGGTGAGGGGGGTGGAGAGAGTTCGGGTTAAGCTGTGGGGGAGGGGACTTAAGTTTAGGGAGTGGGGTTGTTTACTTATCGGTGCTTCGGGGATCGATTGATATGCCTCATCGAGGCAAAAGCAATCGATAGCCCAGCCAGCTTGAAAGGGGGCCCACACTCCTTTGTTAGGCTTCTGTTATACCTATGCAGTCAAAGCATGTTGAGAATTTTAGCGTCACAACAATTAGAGACACACAGGTTGACCAGGGCCTATACTAGAGCTTCTACAAAGGAAAAATGGAGACTACAATCCCGATACAAGACCATTTCCACTGTGTTCTGCAGAGAAGGATATCATCGGTCATACTTCTTTCCTTATTGCTTCACAGATAATGGGCTTGTCTAAACAGACATCGCTTTCTTGGGCTTCTTCTGTATTGGAGGTTCACATGAGCTAAAGCAATGCCCTAGCTCTCGAAGATTTAGGTTCAGGTTTAGGGGGAATTAGTTTGAAGGGGACACATCTACCTTCAAGATGGAAGCCTGCTTGACACCGCTGTCTCTAAGGATGTTCGCTAGGGTATTTTCATTCTACTTTGATGACTGATCAACATTCCCAGGTTCAATGTAGACAGGTTAGTATTATACTTTATTTTTGGGTTAAGCTGTGGTTAAAAATCAGAGTAATTATCCGTGTTAATGTGACCATACACTGTTACTGGGTGATTAGGTCAATAATTGCTATAATGAGCAGTCACGATGGGGTTTATTTATTTTTTTAAATGGGGGAATAATTGTACCAGAAATGCTCTGGAATGATTTGATCTTTTGACATGCTTAAAAAAAAAAATAACATTCGACTCTAGAGCCCAATTTTTTTAAAGAGAGACAATTAGCTAACTGACCAGAGCAAGAGCCTCCCTCTTCTACCAGGATTATCGATGGCGTATATGGCGATGATGTCAGGACTATGCCTGCTGGGATTGATAATCGTACTAATGTATGGCCAGCTGTAGTGTAGGGGGTTTTAAGTGTTGGCCACATTAAAATAAGATATAGTACGGTAATACTAGCCACATTGGTATGGACTGGAAATCAACCTGGTCGAGTCTATTTGTTAAATAAACATTCACATTCATACAATGTCTAATGTTGTCACTAGTATGAATGTCAATCAAATGACATTAAAACACACTTATTTGTATAGAATATACTATGTGTATGCTCATTAATACACTTCATATAGATGGACTAACACGATGCTGGACTGCTGGCCACTATATAACTTACCGCATTTTCATGAACACATTGAACATAAATGACATCTTGATCCACAGCCTCTACTTACTTGATGACAAAAGCTACAGATACCCCAATAAATTTATCAAGGCAAAAAAAAATTAAACTTTCCTTTTTTTATAAAATAGAAAGCTTCTGAGCAGTTTCTTTCAATGCATAAGCATTATTAATAATAATAATAATAATAATAATTTAAATAGCACCACAATTTTTTTTGCAGATCTTTATGATAACATTAGACCTTCACATCAGTCCCTGTACCTATTGGAGCTACAAACTAAGGTCCCTAACACATACATACAAACACAGTAAGGTAAATTATAGTAAGCAACCAATTAATCTACCAGCATCTTTTTGGAGTGTGGGAGGAAATCGGAGCACCCGGAGGAAACCCATGCAGACGCAGGGAGAATATACAAACTCCAGACAGATAAGGCCTAGTCTGGGAATCAAACTTATGACCTCAGCGCTGTGTGGAACAAGTGCGAGACACTGTGCTGTACTCTTCATTGTATTAGGGTGAGATAAAAATAAAAAATAAAAAAAAATAAAAAAAAGGAATATTACAAAACTTTAGGGAAAAAAAAACAAAACAAAAAAACCCCCAGACCTTTAAAAACAGTTCATCACAGGGTGACAGGGTTAGGCTGCAGCGGGTACAAGGTTAGGGGAAGATTAGGGTTAGGAAAGGGCTATGGGTAGGTTTAGGTTAAGGTTATTTACCTTTTGACAGAGGAGTCTTCATGACTTCAAGTGTCGCTTTACCTCCGTTTTTTAAGATGCAGACTAGTTTGCAATCAGCTGTAGTATTAAAAACCCCAAACCTTATACACAGGCTACCAGTCAGTTATTCACAGATCTGTTTAATCTTAGCAAAACACAAATTAAGAACATTTGAGACATTCGAAAACATCCATATAGTTTGTAAAAACAAGCACACATGAATAAAAAAATCTCTGTATTGTAACAGTAAATGAAATATTACTTATCCAAAATAAAAAGAAAAACAGGAAAGAGACTGTATGAAACGTGAGAAATTTCTTAAGAAATGTTAATAATTAACCACGTTCTTTAAGATAATTCCCTGCCAAAAGATTTCAGTACATCCCAAACAAAACCCAAAGCGACAGGCCGAGATCTGTATAAATAAATATGAGCGGCATAGTTTGTCAGGTACAAGCGTTTCAACGTTTGGTCAACAGACGAAAAAAAAAAATGTATATTCATTAAATGACAACACCCAAAAAAAACCCTAAGAATTTGGGAGTTTTTTTCATATTAAAAGAAGCTTTAAATTCCAGTATTGTCCATATAATCATTACCGCGGCCTTAACCAAAGGCGTTTGGAAAACATGGCTGCCTGTGGTGGTTTCCAGCTATTTTTAGAACGCCTGAAAGACATTATACCTGCTGTGTGCAAAGCCACAAAACTATTCTATTTAAAGGACAATGCTTTTTAATAGGAAACTTTGCATGTCAAATAATTCCAACAAAATCTATTTTTTTCTTATCATAAAATTAATTTGTAGTAGTTGAGTAAACTCACAATCTTACACTAAAATAACAGAACAGCCCAATAATGGTGTCAAAACTTAGTTAGTTACCAAACTTATGTAATGAGATTAAAAACCATCGATATTTGGGGGATATTGCAAACCACTATGTCCACTGATGTTGTTTATCAAATAACAGTCCCAGTTTCATTGGCCACTAAACGTGTCCAAGGGTTGCACTGAAACACGTCAGACATTGCAGAGGGAATGTAGTAAGTGAAATAAGTCGGCACTAAGGTTCTATCCGGGTTAACGGTGCAGCACTGCGCGTGCAAGGAATTAAAGAAAAAAATAGGATTATGTACTTAAAAAAATGATTGAACTATTTTGGCAATGATAAAGCCAACTTTGTGGTGTCGTCTGTTTAATTTCTGAGTGCGTTCTAGAGGCATATTACTGGTTACAGTCACTATGGCAACAAAGAAGGCTTGTGTCGCAAAAGAGGTGTTACCGAATTACTAAAAAAAGACCATTCTACTTAATACTTATTTTAGAGTTTCCAAATGTAGGTATATTATAGGGCATGTTTTACTAGGAAATAAAATGTTTTTTTTGTTTAAAATGCAAAATCTAAAAAAAAACCAAAAAAAAAAAAACAAAAAAAATATTTATATGAAAAAAACCCCCCCATTACAATCAAACTCATCCACCTACATAGAAGATAAGTCAGTAATAAGTGTGCAAATGAAAGTTGCTTTGCCTGCGTCTCACATCTATTCTCCAATGCTGCACAAGCTGCAGCAGCAATATCCATTTGAACTCTAATTGTTCTGTGCCAGTTGTAAAGGTTATTTTACACACATAAAACCGACTGACAGAAATGAGTGGGAGCATATTGCTTGGAGTCAGACCCTCGCTTCGTACCAGGCTGCTGCTCAGCGCAGAATCGGAAACCATTCTCGCCTCAGCGATTTTGCTCATGATAATTAAGCCCTTTAAGAAAGCTGGTAATTTATCACTTGAATGTTACACTAGATTTCCACTGAAACTCATTTTGTGACAACATTAGGGAACAGGCAGAGGTTTATCTCGGTCAAACTCGAAGCCGTTTGCAGCAATTTTTGGACTTCCTGTCACAACAGTAAAAAAAAAAACGAAGCAGCAAAAAAACCGAGGGGGTCTTGAGTAAAACACATTGTAAAGTCCGACTAGCAGCAAATCAATAGACTGCAAGAAAGGCTCATTCTGCTTCCAGTTCTTAGGAGAGTTCTTCGACAATGTATTTTTTAAGAAAAAAAAAAATCCTTGTTTCTCTTAAAAAAAGACATGTTTCTTTGGGAGACCGTTAAATAAAACCCCTTAAGCTGATCGCTCCCTTCCTTCCCTCCGAAAGGGCTGTCAACACACTTAGCGTAAGACGTTTTAGAGTGTCTGTTCTGTCAAACAAAAAGCTTTATTCTCCCACAGTGGAGCTAGTCCGTGCGAAACCGCCGTTTCCAGTGCAATTCCTCTCATGCTGTTGGCCGCCCGTCTTGTGCGCAATACAAAGACGTCCCGTTCAACGCAGCTTCATCACCTCCCCTCCCAGGCATCCTCGCGCTGCTTTACTTCTAAATGCCTTCGCTCTGTAAGGGGGGAAATAGAATGATTACGGTTTATTACGTAGAACCAGCGAGCAACGCGGTACAAGATCAGTAAAATAGGAGTGTTAAAAAAAAACAACGTTAATTTAAAGTAGTTTCGGAGTGTGTAAAAGCTGCCATTACCCAGCATATTTCGGCGTGTATCGGCCACCACTGAGATGAGATACACTTTCTGTTGCTTTGGGACAAAATAATGATCTTGCCGTCGGTTTTCTAGTGTGGTAAATATTTACAGACAAAATCCACCAACGTGACCTTATTAATGGTCAATAAACACAATGAAGAGTCATGCCATACGCTATTATAATTACCGCTGCACCATCACATGCTTAGACAGCGCAGCCAAACCACAACAGCGGGATAAAGACCTGGGAGACATTACACCTGGCGGTACATTCAAAGATGGAACCTGCATGTTACAGATGTGGCAACATACACCTTTACACTTCATGGTGCTTCTTTTGCAACATGGAGAGTAAAGCTAATTGTAGACCGTTAAATAAAGCATTACAGTCCGTTTACTCATGTAACTATAAATCGGGACTCCCGTTGTGTGCGATCAATAGTGCCGACATCACTCCTTCATACACATAGTGGGGGCTTCCAGGCTGAAGCCTGTATTGCTCACTGCCCAGAAGCACCCACTGTGTATATGTATGGGTGATGTCCGCTCCATTGTTCATGCTCAGCGGGAGTTCCGATTACAACTAAATGATTAGTAAACAGGCTCTAACAGTACTCAAAGTGTCCCCCTTTGTCCCCAGTGGGTGGGTCTGCTATGACTGGCATTTCACAACCTGTATGGCAGACGTTTCCCTTTTTGGTAAAAGGTGTATCTGGTCACATCTGTAAGTCTCTAATACATCTATCTCCATGTAGTGTATAGTCTGCCATGGGATTACAACACAGTATAGAATTATTACTTATGAATAAATACTGACAGTTCTTCAATATAACTCAAATCCAAAGGTATATTCAGGCACAAGTGTGATAATTATAATATTCATTCAGATAGTGCTACCATACGGCAAATAATCATATATATTAAAGGAAGAAAAACAGAGCCATACTCAATTGGTGCACATATATCCAAAAGATTTTATATATCAGTAATATGTTAATAAATAACAATTTGTAACATCAACAGTGAAAATGTATAAAAAGTAGTTACATCAGATACATTTATCACAATAAAATGCTTTTCCACCAGATTCCTCTTGCCATATATTAATAATTACTTATCCAAATACCCAGCAAATTATTTGCATTTCAATATAAATGGTGTAAATAAACAACCGTTATGCTGCTCTTATCACATGTAAATCATGATAAAAATAGTATTAAACATTAACACTTATTTATATAGTGCCATAAATTGTCAGTGAGAACATTAGACAGACATTCACATCAGTCCCTGACCCTATTAACACACAAACAGACACGGGTTAATTTATTCAGCAGCCAAATAACCTACCAGTATGTTTTTGGCATCTGGGTGGAAACCCACACAGACACAAACTCCACACAGATAAGACCTAATCCGGGAATCGAACTCATGAACTGAGTGATGTGAAGCACAAGTACTGATCACAGAGCCATTGTGCTGCCCAGCATATCAGAGTTGACCTGTGCATTATATTTCTGCTACCTATATGTGTTGTGTGCCACACAGAGAGTTGAGTTCTCCAGAGCGACCTATAGTTTAGGAAATAATCTACTTGAAATAAAGAGCTTGAAAGAAAATCTGCTTCTATCAGGGACATTGGGCTGAGATGGAGAGAACAGTAGTGCTGAACATGGCACACAGAGTGGCAAGGCCGGTTAACAACCCTGGAGGGTTGATGGAGTGATGAAAACTCATATTCCATCACCCGGCAGAGAGAGACTCTCGGTGCTTTGACAGCAATGCAGCTTTAAGAGCTTGGCATTGAGCACCATTCTACAAAGCGCACATCATAGCTAAGAACTAGACTTGTTTTCCTCGGTAAAAAAAATAATCTGCAAACATATTACTGAAAAGATGAAAACATTTCAGCACCGTGTTTATTTTCTTAACTATTCTATGTAACGCGCAGAAACGCCAGGGAGACCTTGATCACCTTTATTTTACAGTCACAATGACATATGAATAACAGCAGCAACGACGCTAAAACAGTCTAGTACACAAAGAATGCACTTAAACAGCAATTACCAAAACTGGCCACCGTTCACACCGCTGCCTAATCACAGGGGGATTAGCAAAACTCAGATACAATTTTCAATGTAATGAATTGGCAGAAACGATATTCTGAAGGGCTAACTAGTAAATGACGTGAGTGTGTTGCTGAACGGCAATTGCCATGCATGAATCCAATACAGAACATACCCCCGAAAGGTGACATTTTAACCACGGCACTGGGATCCTACTGGGAAAGGTTCACCAGAGTCTAGGCTCCATTTAAACTCCTAGCAAACCTCCTCCAAACACTTCTGCTATGTCTGATTTCCCTCTTCCTAGTATTTTCTTTATGTCATTATGTTATTTAGTAGTTTGTATTTGTTACGGCACTGAGGTGGTGCACCTTATTCATAAAAGACAATTGTGCAAGCCTGGAGTGCCATGACATTAAACGTTCAATGCTTTCACTAGTGCTACAGACCAAAAGCATGCCTGCAGATTGATTGGCTGCCAAGTAAACTTCCTATTGCGTCTAAAGATGGCAACGCTATTGCTAATACATTGGCTCAACAGCCCAATCATCACGCAGTGTATGGCAAAAGGTCCCAAAAACACATTAACGCGACCCTATCAGCAGGAGCACTGAGCAAAGCAGAACATAGTGTGGTGTTTATTGGGTAGTGTGGGTCCCCCTGTAGGTCTCAAGGTGTTTTAAAATTACAAAGCCCAGCAGGCTTCCTTCGCCAGGGATGTAGTTAGCCAACTTTTTACACGCGGAATGCCATCGGTTTTTGACGTTTTCCAGAGAGCGTGACTGCTGTCTCTGCGAATAGTCCAACAGCGGCAGGTAACTGCCTAACCTTAACCCTCCTCTAACCCTCCCCTGCCTAACCTTAGCCCTCCTCTAACCCTCCCCTGCCTAACCTTAGCCCTCCCCTAACCCTCCCCTGCCTAACCTTAACACTCCCCTAAGCACCCTCATTTTGTGGTCTAACCTACCCATAACCATCCTCATCCCGCAGTCTCTAACCTTTCCTCTCTGCAGCCTAACATTAACCCTTCCCTCTACACAACCTAACCTTAACCATCCCTGTCCTGAAGCCTTACCTTAACTCTCCCCTCTCCACAGCCTAACCCTTACCAGATCGGATACCTTGTTGAAATAAGAGCATTCCACATTGTACCCGTTCCGCGACTTAAATATTCTTTATTAAAAAGGTGTCGCCATGGATACAGCCGCAACGGAGCCGTTTGTATCATTGCCACAAAATGGGCCATTTCAACGCCAACTACACCCCCTTCGCCAGGTACCAACGGTGTCGTTAAATCACGCTGGGACTTCGTGTGCAGCCGGCGATATTAAATTATAAGCGCCACTGGGGCAGGGAATTCCGTACAGCGTTTTGTGTCGCATTGCAACGACATACAAAACACTGCGCAGCTTTATTTAACAATGACAAGCCAAAGAGACTATCAAATCGATGCAGAAAGGCTAAGAGATAGATTTGCTTTACACTTGTGAATTGTCACATTAAAAGAACATGCTATTAATGGTGTCTGAAATCCAACTGCAAAAGTAAAGACCTGTCACGGCGCTACTAATAAGACTTGCTCATCCACAGCCAGGGAAGTAGCGGGGATAAGTACATTGTACATATGCAGCGAGAAGATTGTGCCATTTAATACGGTTTGACAGCATCTGTAGCTGTTAACAACAAAATTCTACAAAACAGTGGAGACCGCGCCATCTAATTGCTTCCTCTCACCTCTGGCTTCCTGTAGCTTCTTGCGTTCAGCCTCCCTTTCAGCCTTGCTCTGAGTACTTCTCACTCCCAAGGCACTAATCACAAGTCTCCTTGCAAGAACCGCAGACGTTTCTGGACGGTCTTTAGCAGGCTGCAGAAAGTCTAAGTCACACAAGAACAAAAGAATCGTCAAAGTACAGGGTTTCAGAGAATGACATTGATGAGAGCAAAGCGTTTATCCCGAGGAAACCGGGAAGGTTGTCCCCCTCTGAAGCGCGAGTCCCTTATTGCCTGTGAAAACCAGCTTTGTAATGCTCATTCTTGACCAATAAAAGGCCAATCTACCATCATGCAATTACTGCGACACTCGAGATAATTGCAGATGGAATGGCAGGCTTAATGAAAAACTTGTTTTGTTAAGAAATGATAATTATGAACCCTACGATAAACGAATGATAATTAGGTCAAGCCAAGAGCACAACGGAATGAAAGTCTGAACAATGTTACCAGAAGATTTTGCAAAGGGAAATATTATTCCAATAATAACTTTCACAAAAAAGAATGTTCAAAATGATAACGGCATTCGTAAAAACTTCACTTTCTGCTAATAAAGGACAAGTAAACTTTCCCACACATCATATTCCATGCACACATATACCCCCCGTTATGTGTTACAAAACAAAAGCGTGAAACTAGAAGATGTTTCTGAATACTGGACCCAGAGATCATGCACAGAACAGAAAAGTGGCCGCAATTCGATCCGAAACGAGGGGGAAATCCTGATCTCTGGATACGGCACAGAAATAAGCATTCAGTAGGTGTAAGTACTCTATCCGGGAGGGTGTGAACACAGTGGTTACGCATCGAAACGCAATAAAAACGAAGCTGCGTTACGCAAGTTTATGCATTCTGAGGGTGAGACGTGAGGACCTGCCATGCGTACAGCGGGGGGTATTTAAATTGTACTAAGTCGATCCTCCATGATTCTGTCACGCACAGGGGAGAGCACGTAAAGCTTAAGGCAAAGTTCAGGGCATGGAAGCTCTGCAAGTGCTCTGCCCTCACACATGCAGAACCTAGGATTGCACTTAGCGTACACACAAGACTTCACTGCTCAGACGTTGTGTGCAATTAGATCTGGATCTGGGCCCATGTGGTTAAACGAAGCTGGAAAAACAATTACTGTGCAACTTTAAGCCAGCGCGGTCTGACTAAAGTTTGTATTTACTAAGATGCATGTTTGGATAAGTAGAGATGTTGCCTATAGCAACCAATCTCTACTTATGTCAGTTAAAATCTGATTGGTTGCTATGGGCAACATCTCCACATTTCAATCACCGAAGCTTAGTAAATCTGGCCCTAAATCTCTATGTATGTGACAAATTTAAAGGTTAATGGTTATGCTTAAATCAAGTATTACACTTAAAATGTGCATTTAGCTGGGATCGGTCAGGAAATAGGAGACAATTCTGCTTATAAATGTATTTTAAAACGAGCGACATCACATGAGCCGTGACCCGATACGCTGGATAATGTCTCGCTCCGCGCAACAGGAAGGTTTTAGCCCCTAATCCACCTCCGGCTCTCGCTCCTGTCACCAAAGCGTACAAGAGACAAACGTTTTGCTGACTTTATGAGACGCTCGCATTGGGAGGTCGCTCTCTGCCCGTGTGACACAGGATTCAGCGCCCTTTTCTAGAGAGGGCCTGAGAGTGAAAAGGCTTGATAAAAAAATGAAGTTCTGCGTCCCCCGAGCTCACGACAGACAGGTCAAGATCAATGCTCCACTGGAACAGCTTCAGGACATGAAAGAGAGAAAATGGAGAGAGTTCACAAGTGGTGAGCCACTAGAGGATTCCTGCTCGCTCCGCAGCGACATTACTTTCCTGTGCTTTAAATGCTGCTAAAAGCTTCGGCTTTCTCTGACCGGTATGACAGTGCTGTGATAACCACAGAAGACCAAACAGACGGCAACTACCAGGGATTAATAAAGTGAGTGACCTCCAAACTTTCTGGTCCCAGATTGTCCTTGGTCGCCACTGCACTTTCAGCTGGTGAGATTTGACGGTTTGATGTTCTGTTTTCCGACAGTTGGAAGGACATCATAGAGAACAGCAGTGCTGAGACTCCCAATCACGAAGATTTTCCTAGCCATTTATTCTAACCCTAACCTTAACACTAGGTTTCCCACAGCCTAACCCTAACCTTCCCCTTCTCGAACCCTAACCGGCCAGACGGGCAACGGCAGCATCCCCACAAAACACGGCAGCGTCAAACGCCCATAACTACTAGACTGTACAACCTACAGCAGGGAGGTTACACCTGGACTAAACCAGGTTCAATTTCAGAGGGGGAAGCAAAATGAATGTTATTCTCTGTATGCAGGGAGAAATCTTTGCTTTTGCTTGTTGAACACAGATCCGGAGCAGCTTTACTTTTAAACTTACTTTATTTCTTTTTAAATGGTATCTAGTCTTCTCGCACCAAGAGCTCAGGTAGGGTCCAGGGTACGGAAGTGACTGCGTCATATAGGATTGCACAGTCGTAACTACTTCCGCTGCGGAGAAGTCACAAGCGCAATGAATACTTAATTCTGAATCCAGTCCTTAGTCTCCTACAAACTGAATCAGATCCAGGGACCGTGTTCACACAAGCGCTTGATCCGCACTGATTTCTCCGCTCCCCAACGCCATTTTTAAAGCACTTACGAGTGCTATAGGGCACCCTAAACTACCCGTGCGTATTTTCCCTCTTAAGGATGTTAAATATGCTCTGAGAATCCCCAGCCCTCCCTCCCTAATTTACATGCCCCCCACATTACGTAACATAAAAAATTCAATAGTTTTTTTGTCGCTGCGAGAAAAGAGCAGGCAGCCAACGAGAAATTTAACGCACTTCAAAAAAGGTTTGGAATTCTGAAGTTTAGACACCCTGAGATGGATGCCTGTTACTATTAACAACCACATTCTAATTTCTAAGGTTGCATGCACCGTATACCCAGCTCCACGTTTACCTTCAGCCTGCACAAAGAGATATCTTCTATAGAGGAGACAGCAGACGTTTGTGATAACTTTCACCACAGACGGATTTGTATTTTACAGCGGCTTGTCTTCCATATCTGGGATATATACTTCAGTATGTGTGAGTAAATACATTGGAGGAATATCTGACCATTATTGTACTGATCACTTGACATTCGTCGGATCGCCCAGATATCTTACCAACGTATCCTGTCCAACAATGCAGTACAATCGTCAAAAATAAAAATAAATAAAACTGCATCGCAGCGTGGGATTAGATTTTCGGGAGCTCCTAATTTTACACAATCAACGATATTCCTATGTCTGTAGAAAACGTCAGTGTGTACCGACACACAATCTTCACCGCAATGATTTCCATTCATCTTCCGTCTTTGAGGGTGAGCATATAATTGCAACAAAAAAAGAGTTGTGGGAACCATTCTTTCCGCGTATCGTGCTGCAGTTTGAGGCTAGAATCGTTACTACAGATTTGACAAGATGTCGGATTGTCACGAAAAACTTCAGTGTGTAACCAGCTGTACCTGCTGTGTAAAAATAAATCTGCGTTATTACATTACCAGCGGGACGCCGCCCTCCACGGGCTCTAGCTATGGGAGAGAGAAGCCATGTGCATAATTTTTATTCTGTGCCCAGTTGCCGAGAGTCCATAAGTGATGGTTTCAAGCTAGTATCAGCTGCTGGTGACCTTGGATGTCGTTTCAATCACCTTAATTTCCTGTATTTGACAGCGCGTAAAGCAATTCAATAACGAGATAATCATCGTTTGTTCTTTGAAGTATTCAGCGAAGGGAAATGTGGATGTGGAAATTGTACATTTTGCTAGACGTAGCTAATGACTACCGCAGATATGCAGGGCAGATGTAGCGCTAGTAGCTTTAGCATTAAAGTTTATTACTGAATATAAAGAACGTACAGCACATTGTGCTCCAAAACCGCCTTTGATAAGATTATTAGAAGAACCGACGGCATGGTCCAATAATCCTTAAAATGGATTGGAATGCAGACGCTTCTCTCCAAACAGAGACTGGTTCCCTCCAGCAACATGTTCTCATATCATAAAGAGAAAAACAGTGTATTATGTGCCCCGCAGTATTGCTATTTTCTTCAAAGCTGCTAAACAGGAAAGTTTAGGGTGTTACTCATAACGTCCTGTGACAGGTAGAAAATGATAGCTGGCTTCGGATTGGCTGCTAAGGCAAAAAAAACCCCGATCCCGCCGCAATCTATGATCCGGGATTTAAACTCACCAGCGCAGGCCCGAGCTTTAACCCTGGAAGCTTTGGTAGCTTGTGACAGAGGCCGAACCTTCAGCAGGGGGTGTTTGACGGACAAGGCATCGCGGGCTGTGGAGAAACAGATTAAAAGTGTTTGTTTCACCTCGATAAATAATGCGATTATTTACTGACCTCCATTGCTAAACACGGCAAGAATAAAATACAAAGCATATAAGAACGGTTTCCATTTAATACAATGATAAGAGATTCCCCTTAATTGTGAGTAGACAATGATACAAATAATACAATGATTTTCTGCCCCTAATATATGTGTTAGAAATACATGCCTATATATAAATATAGAAATACATGCCTATATATAAACACAGAAATAAAGGCCTATATACAAACATAGAAATAAAGGCCTATATATAAACATAGAAATACATGCCTATATATAAACACAGAAATACATGCCTATATATAAACACAGAAATACATGCCTATATATAAATATAGAAATAAAGGCCTATATATAAACAGAAATAAATGCCTATATATAAATATAGAAATAAAGGCCTATATATAAATATAGAAATAAAGGCCTAGCGGACACCCCGGGGTAGAGCCAGACCTACATGCTAGTTACGTTTGTTAGTGTAGCGTATTTACTACTATGCCCTCCCCCAGGCCTTCCCTTCGGACGGATGCAGATTTACTTCTACCAGACCCTACCTTAACTTTTCCAAGCGTAACCGCGCACGTAACTGGCCAGCCCCGCCCATACTGTGCAATTTAAATGCCTCCCTGCGCCTCCAAAGCGTAGTTGGAACATAGATAAGGCTAGCGTATTATTTAGGAACGCCCCTTCTTATGAGTGTTACGGCCATCCTCAGTGACGTGTCGTAACATCTGCCGCGTTCATGCGCAGTAAATTCTAATGGCCGATTTTACGTCAGCGGGTAGCGTAAAATCGCTCGCGTGCGTAGGTCTGGATTTGGCCCACTGTCCCTCTTATACAAAGGCTGTAGACAAGCATTGTTACATTAGTGGTTTAGCACAATCTGAAAGCATGTACCCGCATACTAGACAGTGGCAGGAATGTGATAAACTATAGGGGCCCGATAGCCTTCAAAACACATTATATATAAAATGGAAAATATATATGTATGTATAGGTGTTCTTCATAGATTACACAGACCCTTCATTATCCAACCTAAAATACTAGCAGGGTTTCAACTAAAAAAATCCACCCCTTTCAAGGCTTACAGCTCTAAGGCTTTCCGACGGTGGGTGGAACAATCCAGCTTGTGTACACTGTGTACGTGTGGATGGGGGGGGACGGGACATATTTAAAATAGTAAAGTAAGGACTTGTTTAATCCCTTACATAGGATTAATATTTACGCACTGCCCCCATTTTCTGTGGTGCCGCTGCGTACATTTTAAGTTAAAGTTCTGCCGTCGGATGTCCCGGTAGGTGAGGGGGAGGGGTCTCCCCTAGAATTGCATCGTGATCCGTTATCTGAGCTCAGCTGACGCTGTGGACATAGTTCCGATCGATGTCTGTATCCGGCCCAATAACACACCGGCTAACGTTCAAAATAAGTGTGTTATGCTTGTATTCCCAATCTGAAATGTCTTATCTTTATATAAATACCCAATAATATGTGCACATGTAACAATAAAATACAGCGTGTACTTAAAGGTTTAAGAACACGCTAATTAACGTCTGTTTTTATTTATATTCATCAATATGGACCGGCTAAAGCAGAGATGGTCACACCCGGGCCTCAAGCACCACCTCCAGTGCATGTTTTCCAGGTCTCCTCAGATAGTCAGAGCTGAGATAATCACTACCACCTGTAGATCTTTAATAATGTTTCCGTCAGTAATGAACACACCTGTGCCCCAACAAGGAGACCTGGAAAACATGCACTGTTGGTGGTGCTTGAGGCCCGGGTGTGGCCACCTCTGGGTTAATGGATCACGTAAAATTGTAGTTTTTTTCCCCGATTGCAAAATGACCACAAAGCAGGGATTCGATCGTGGATCTCTGCTGCATCCGCGCATCCTTGTGAATCTACGCCATCTCTCACACGGAGATCTGATCACATGACCCAAGTTTAATATTTCAGGAGTCCGCTTCACTCTGTCGTCAATGTAACTTGTAACAATCAGCCGATCCCGCTTTTGAGTGCAATCCGCAAGTCAGAAGGGATTGACACCAGAACTCTAGACCGATCGGTTTTAAGTTTGCTGCGCTCATAGTGGATGCTAGTTTTGGAAAAGGTTTACCGAGCCTATGATATTTGCAGTGACATATTAAGGACGGAAGCATCTCTTCACTAACACAAGTTGAAAACCAGCCTAGATTTTCTTCCATTCTGTTAAGTGTAAAATAAACATCATGATGTGGTATCCTTGTCTTCCCCTTACCTGTGATTGGACTTGAAAACAGACCAAGGGCGTGAGTGTCGTCGACCCATTTAACATCAAAACCCTTCTTCCTGTTACAGATAAAAGGGACAGATTTCAAGGAACATTCTGCAGAGTTACGTAAACGAGTACGGAAGCAAAAAGTGCATGAAGACACCATTTACGTTTATTTGAAGGCTGAGCAGAAAATGAATAATAAAAGCCAAGCACGAGGCAGCAGTTTTTCCGCCCCGATGGCCAGTTACTATAATTATTTATACATTTCTGCTCGTGGAGACATAGCAGTTTTGGGGTTAGATTTACAGGTCTGGGGCCAGATTTACTAAGCTGCAGGAAAAGAAAAATGGAGATGCTTCCCCAGCAACCAATCAGAATCTAGCTCTCACTTTCCAATGACATACTAGAAAACGTCAGCTAGGATCTGATTGGTTGCTATGGGCAACATCTTCACTTTTCCTTTCCCGCAGCTTAGTAAATCTGGCCCACGGACCTGTGAGGATTTAAACCCAGGTCCTCTGCCTCTGAGCTATTCAGGCTCTGTCTAGTTAATCTCTGATGTTCTAGGTCGCCCCTCTTGGCCTATATGAACGCTCATTCTACCTACTTGCCATATTATTGTGCTTCCTACCAGAGTTCCAGTCCTGTTACCGTGCTGCATTTCCAATTATTACATTGTTTACCAGACTGTTCTTACCTTCTCTTTTATCCTCACCCTTTTACACTACGCTTCTGCCCAACTGGTTACCAACCCGGCTGCTGCAGACTATTCTACACCACTATCTGGAGCCGTCTTACTTCAAGCCACGGATGCTGGACCGTTAAAAGCCAAAACATTGGATGGTGTGTCTTGTGCTCTGATTGTGACGCTCAGATACGTATGAACGATAGTGGATGTTATCTGATACGGTTGCTCAAAAGACACACATTTTGCTGGGTCCGGAACCTGTCCTTGGACACAAATTTGGTAGGAAAAAAATCCAAACCAAATCACCAGAGACTTCAAAATATTTAAGGACTCCAAACCATAACTTTCACCATACAATTAGCTTACAGAAACCAAACTTTTAAAGCTGTATTGCATAATTATAACACCTAGAAGCAGAAACATTTTTCTACGCGCAAAAACAGTCTGATAATCTAAATTTAAGAGGTCATGATAGTGATTGCAAGAATTCCAAAAGAGAATTGTGGAATCAATGAAGCCTTACATTGCCGGGAAAAATTAAACCCAAATCACGGACACGAGTATACCGTCCATGAAAGTATTTATGCTTTAGTATTTAAGTATGACTCCCAATAATTAGAGCAACAAAGGAACTCTGGGTAGAGCAGCCATTTTTCATTTTGGGATGTGTGATGGGGATGACCGGCTCCCGGCTCTGGTGCATTCAGCGGCTGTAACAATAACAATAGGCAGAACTCACTGGTAACTGGCAAACGACCGAAATAGATCTTCAGTCTTAAATTCAGCAGGGAAGTCATAGATTTCAATCACATGCGACAGTTCTAGGTCATCCATTTCCGGTTCCTTGGGGTCGTAGTCGTAGTAGTTATATCTCGACTCTTGGGGGCGTTTATGGCTTTTCTTTCGCGACGTCAGCTGGAAAATGACAAAAGAAAAAAAAAAAAATGTCGTCAAACCGCACCGACTAACATTACAGCAACACAATATACCAAGTATACAGTATACCAAGCAACAGCCTCCCTGCGAAGTATGAGCTTGGAAGATGCTATCGGGGCATGCTGGGATTTGTAGTTTCACAACACTGAAGGTTCCCCAGGTCTGTGTGTGGTTGGATTATGTGCAAGGTGGCTGCAAACAGCTTAAACGTTAAGAGTGCGATTCAAATCAGGCGTTATCTGAAGAGCACGAAAAGGAATTGGTGCGTCACTTATCCGCCATGACACCGCTACATCGTCCTTTCTTTTCAGCGAGCAAAGCCTGTATAATACTTAAAGACTTCAATTATTTGCCTCAAGTAACTGATGTTGAGTTCAACAATCTGTCCAGCTGCCATCTGTACCAACGCCTGACATGTTTAATAAGCTGTGCAGGAGTGAGGAGTTTATGGCACTTGAGAATAGGGAATAAAGAGGCGCATGATAAACAGATGGTTTCATCCTCGCTTGCAGATTAAAACTTACGGTCTAGATTTGTGGAAGAAGAGTTCAGGTTACAGGAGGAGGTGAAAGACAGGAGAGCCCGCACCGGATTAGGAGGCGTCGCTGGCTGATGGCTTTATAGTGCTCAATGTCAGATCTTACTGCCTACATTACAAAAACCATTGCACTGAGCGTGTGGCGGATCTGTCCTGTCATTGAAACACAACTGCCCCGATCTAAAGGGACGTGTACGCCAGAAGACGTAAACTTTCTCTATGCGCGATTTTTTACCGCGCTTGCTCAGGACCGTAGAGCACGAATAGAAGACAACTCAAGCTGCGGCGGGCTTCCATTCAGAGGGGCTGAGGCAGGGAGGGGTGGAGGGACACAGGCAAGTGCACCCGATCCACAGCCAAGCACACAGGAAAAAAGGACTGTTTACATCAGTCGCCGGTCATGTGTAAGTATAGGGGGCTGATCACTGCAAACTGCCAAAATCCGCTGCCACTATTGTGCAGACGTTCATTTATTTTCTTACTGTATATTATATACATTTTTCTCTATATATGTCTATAATATCATTATCGTTATATATATTTCTTACAGTTATTATTAACGCTCATTTTATAGCGCCACAAATAGTCTGCGGCACTATACAGAGAACATTAGGCATTCACATCCGTCTCTGCTCCTATTGCAGCTATATACTAAGGTCACACACACACACACACACACACACACACACACACACACACACACACACACGTTAGTTTAGTCAGCCGCCAACTAACCTACAGCATGTTTTTGACATTTGGGAGGAAACCCACACAGACACCAGGAGAACATACACACTCCACACAGATAAGGCCTTAGTATAACACTACTCTTGTGTAACATATTTGGCCAGGTAGCTGCTTCGCGCCTGTCAGTAAGGACACCGCTATGTGCGCCTTCTGATTGCACGCAGTCTGCACTATTTTTTCAAACGCATCTACAGCACGCACAATACGTACCGAACTGCGCTTACCTCTACGTCCTGACCAATGTATATGCTAGAGTTATACCACTGTATATGCTGAAAGGGTGATAGATAAGTGGAATATTCTCCCATCTGAGGGGGTAGAGGGTAACACAGGAGAACAGTGTAAACATGCTGGGGATAAATATAAGCATATCCAAAATCCCAAACTAAATTGAGGGTCTAGGGCCAGTCTAAACAACTGGGCAGACTGGATGGGCCGTGTGGCTCTTATCTGCCGTCACTTTCTATGTTTCTAGAATTCTACCAATTTCTTATTGTGACCCGTTTTTTGCCTACATTCCTCCCAATACCCCCATTATGGTCCAGCCATTATAGACCCTTCAACATGAACCATTCCATTACATCCAATTTAATCCGCTCCTGAGCTTCCGTCACTCACCTGGTTTAAATGAACTGATATTTAAAAAACTATTTGCCTCTTCGACACAGGTGGTTACCGTAGTAACTGACAAATCAAAACCGAGGAGCAGGGTGTTTTGTACCTTATGGAATGGGTCATGTTCGGGGGGTATCCTATGAGCACATCAACTCCTTAGTTCTTTACGTATTTTTAAGACCTATGTATGCGCCTTCCATTTCTATAGATAGGCGACATTTCCCTTCAAATACACATAACTATTCCCATAGATATTTATTACATATTTTTTACATAAACCATGGTATATAATATAACCTCTCATGTTGTATCGCTCAGGGTAAAATACAACACAACTTCATGCTGTAACTTATAATCCTATCAGTGCCACCACCTACGACCAGACAGTGGTTGAGAAACCCTGGAACTACTCCCTAAGCACAACACATGCAGCACGATACAAGCTCCCAGGCTCCAAAGCAAGAACTTTCTATGGATGAAAATACAGAAAGTTATAGATGGAGCGAAAACACAGATTTCATGCAAGCCAATACCCCGAGAGACCACCACAAAACCCCCTCCACCAGGGACGCCAAGCAGGTAAAGATGGAGGACTGTCTGAGGGTTACAGAAAAAGTTATAGCGGTAACATTTACCTCATCCAGGAGGCGAGCGTCAACACACTCCCCATCGTCATTGAACAGGGAATCCCAGCTCTCCTCATCCACGTTTGATGTCACACTTTGGTCGGTGGCCACATGAGGGTAGTTGCTGCCCTCGGGTGCACAGGCGGCCGCAGTCCCTGGATCATTGAGGCTTTTCTTCTGCTGATCATCCGAAGAGTTCAAAACGGTTCCTGAGTTGGTCGTGTCTCCGGTCAGCACCGAATCCGCCCACTCCACTGCCAACAAAGGCTCTGTGCTCACCACGGGCGGCACCTGCTCCGCCAACAGTGTCTCCAACAGCGCATGAGGCTTCTCAACCGTGACTGCCGACACTGGCTCTGATGTAGAGGTGTCCTCCTTATCCACACCCTGCAGGTGCAGCGGGTCTTCTCCAAACGCGGCGGCAGCCTCAACGCTCACCCCTTCAGGCAGAGACTCTGCGGCAGGCACGGACGGGTTCTCTGTCTCGGCATCCACCACTATCTCTCCATTAGTTTTTTCCTCCTCGTTCGTAACGATTGGCTCTTGCAGTCTCTCGGCGTCTTCTGTAACTGGCGTCAGGTCCGCACTTGCCATCGGCAGCACAGTTTCCAAACACTGAATATCTATCTGGTTTTCTACACCCTCACTTCTGCTTTCATCGCTGTTCAGGCAACACCTGACCTCTATTTCTTTATCTACATTGCTTAAATAATCACAGCTCTCAACTGTACCCTCTTCACAAACCTCTCTGACACGGTCTGTGCCATCGGGAGCCATATGACAACTCTCTAACCAATCAGCTGCATGGATGCCATCTACTCCCCCCATGGTGACCTTAACATGCCCCGCTGTTAAATAATTGTTGGGTTCCCCCTCGGCCTTACCTCCTGCCTCAACAACACAGACAACAGCGTCGTTACTCGCCTCTGGGAACTCCAAGACATTCTCTATGTCTACGGGACGCTCCAAGACTTTCTCTATGTCTACGGGATGCTCCAAGACTTTCTCTATGTCTACGGGACATGGATCTACTATTCTAATATTTTCTTGCTCTTCGCACAAGCGTTCATTACCCTGGTTCTCCCCGAGGCCCGAGCCTACCCCAAGCTGTCCAGATGGGTCTTCAGTAGCGTCACATGTAGAGGCGACATTGGCACTATCTGTGTTGTGAAATGAGACTGCATTCTGTTCAGAGGTGTCTATAGTTTCTGCTATGGCCTCATGGCTATTATGTAAAGTCTGAGCTGGTAAACCGGACGTCCCCTGCGGACATACATACATGGAGTCTCTAGTTACCTGTTCCACGCTGCATGATAACCTGGCTGAGCCTAGAGAAGGTGCGTTATCATTTCTCCTTACATCTGCAGCGCAAGCTCCTGCTTTCCTAGACTGTCGCTGCTCTGTGATCTGATCTTTCTTCCGGGCCCTGTTTTGTTCTTCCCTGCTATCTGCTGATCCTCTGCTATTATGTCCATACTGCTGTCCTATCCTTTGGTTGCAATACCTGCTGGAAGTCTTTGATACAGGAACGCCATGGACGGCAGCAGCAGAATCAATGCAAGCTGCAGACACACTGCTTTCCTTTGAGCTGAGCGACAATGAATTCTCATTAATGACTAGGCTATTAGCGGCTTCACATAATGAATCACAGTCTGCAGCTTCTGTCACCGTGCAAACCGCTTCCCTGTCTTTGTGTTTGGTCTTTTTCCTCAAAGCTTGGGATTTTGAGCGGTTCCCGTCCACGGCCTCTCTCTGATCGCGAGGAGCTCTAGTAGTGGCGCTGTCTGCTTCCACGCTCGTGTGCCTGTGTTGTACAGGTTTGTGAATAGTCGAGGCGGACGTTTCATCGGCTGAGCTGTCATGGCCACCGCTTTCACAGTCTCCCGCCTTGCGTCTGGCCTTCGGCACATATAAGGCCTTGTCCGGTCTTCGTGGTCGAGGTCGGGATTTGTCCATTTTAGCTCATGTATCCAAAGGAGATGATGTTCTATCTGTGGAGGGAGGGGGAAAGAAACGAGGATCAGATATTCAATATGGAATGGAATTAGAAGACTTATACATATTACGTTAACCACTGATGCTTGCAAAAATGTTTTCAAGTAGTGTGTGGAACATGATTATGCTTACTGCAGGGGAACATGAAAAGGCTGATAACAAGACCATAGGTAATGAGTAATAAGCTCAATAGTTGAGAATGGTACATGCTTCATATGCTTTATTAATTAACAAAGAAAGTAAAAAGGTCTTTTATATAAAAATAATTATTTAAGAATTTAAAATCCGTTCTTTAAACCAAGAAACACATTTTGAAGCCAGAAGTGTGCTTCAGGTATAACGCCTTGTAAAACACACTGACAGTTTCACAAGGCTTCGTGCTCACTTTCAACTAAATTGGCAACACCTGTGGTTATACAGTGAAGGTGCACGACATAGCACTTTACATCTGCTGAATTTATATGGGATCGCACGGAAAGTTTTTTTAAAGCAATAGTAAAAGAAGTTACTTAAGAGTCGGCAGCTCAAAACCCGGTTGCAGGCCCCACTGCGAACAGCTGCTTTTAGAAACAGAGACAGCTAAAAGTTGCGTTTCGGCTGTCTCTATTTGGAATAGGCAGCCGTTCGGTGCTCTTGGGATCGATTGTTATGCCTTATCAAGGCATCAAGGCATAAGCAATCGATATCCCAGCCAGTTTGGAACTGGCTGGGAGAGAACGGTCCTATCAAAACAGGGACGTTCGTAATGGCGACCCACACTCCACAAAACCTGCACAAATATGAATATGGTGAGACTCAAGTCAAAAGGTACATTAAAGACAACCGCAAAGCTAAATTGTGTCCAGTACATCCTATGTACATAGGCATTCAGCCACACACCATTTGTATTGACGGATCCCTTTATTTTAGCAGACCCTTCACCTTATACACAACTCAATGGCTGAAGCGCAGCCTTTGCCCTCTTTTGCCCAGCGATTGCGGTTAGCGCAGGCGATAAGACACTAAGCTCGTGTGACCTTTGTTCTGTCTTTCAGACAACGCTCAGAACTTCACAAACTGTTAATGCGGAGATTTGCTATACAATATAATGCCTATGTACCGAGGATTCACTGCCAAACACAATAAAGAAAACATGAGACTACAATAGAGGGCAAGTTCTGCCTCTTAAAACATGAGTAGTAGCTGATGTTTATCCGGGTCACTGGTCACTGATTATATAAGGACACTGATACACTGCTAATAGTCTGCCCTGGATAAGAACCCTAAAATTCATCTTCCTAATAGAGATAAAGGTTCCCGTATACTGCCATAGGGATGCTAAGGCAGCCGGAAAAGTCACACGACAGCTTTAGCAGCTCATAAAAAACCAATATAATAACGTACCAATCAATTCATCATTTCAAGTTGTTCCTCTACCTGCAATTCATTTATTTATGCTAACAAGCAAAAACGTAAATACATAAAAATAATAGAGAGAAAATTGTTTAACCTTTGTTTCATCTCTGGCTTAACTTTTATACAAAGAATAAAAAAAATTAATTATTAATAACACTTATTTACTTAGCTCCACAACATGTCTGCAGCGCTTTACAGAGAACATCAGACATCCTACCAGCAAGTTCTTGGTATTCGAGAGGAAAACAGAGCACCTGAAGGAAACCCACACAGACACGGGGAGAACATACAAACTCCACATAGATAAGGCCTAGTCCAGGAATCGAACTCATGATCTCAGTGCTGTGAGGCACAAGTGCTACTCACTGAGCCACCGTGTCTAGATCAGGGGTGACCGGCCAGTTTGGACCTTAGAGCCAAAAAAAAATGCCTATGGAAGTCGCAAGGAAGCCACACATAAGAACGCATGTGTGCGTGAATACATTTTATAAATAGCTATATCAGAAAGTTATCTGTATTTACCCTATGTGGTGCTGTGCTGGCCTATTTAGTAACGGCTCATGGGCAGGAGCTTCATGCTAAGGCTCTCCATCTATGTGTAATGCTATGAAATATTACATAGCCCTCATTCAAGAACCATCTACATAGAAAAAGGTCTCTGATATGTATCACCCGCCCATGAGCTGCTGTTTGAGAATGGAGGCAAGTCCTGGAATACTGTGCTCAGTTCCGGAGGCCGTATCTCCAGAAGGACATAAATACATTAGAGACTGTGCAAAGAAGAGCAACTAAAATGCAAATGAGACTTATCCATAGTTCTCAAAGGACTACAAATTGATGGGGCCACCTCGATAACTCCGATCAATGCTGAAATCTGCTGCTTCATATACACATCAAATCACCAAGTGAGTCCTTTAACGTGAATACAGAAGGCATCGGGTGCAGGAGAATGGAGCTACCTAGGAACGGTCAACTATAGTAAACGTTGCATTGTCTGGGGGACAAAAGGTTGAATGTTCAGTTTATTATTTATCATTTTCTCAAATCATCTGTTTCTCTTCAGCATGCCAATAAAGATTTGTAATTCAAGAGAACCATGGCGGTGTCACATGACATATGATGTAATGAACAGAGAGGCTTTGGAACGCTCCTTGGTGCTCTTTCTGCACTATTACATCCCCCCACCACCACCAACCCTTTGCCAACAACCAGATGTTGCTAGTGGCAATCAAAAACATTAAGGCTTCCATTTGCTGTGCACATGCTAGAAAATAGCTAGAATGTAATTGGTTGCTAAGGGAACCTCCCGAGTTTCCTTTTTAGAAGCACCATCAAATATACCACTGACTGTCTGGCAGCCATTTTGTTTGCCATCAAGTGAGTTTAAAAATAAATAAATTATGATTTGTAAGGAGAGGCAAGATAATGATGGCTATTTCATACAACATGAGATTTATGCTTTCAAAGAATAGAATACACTATAGACATCTTTCATCATTTTTTTATCCACCTGTTCGAGGGTTTCCAATTAGACATCCCAGAGCCATAAGCAGGTAGTAATGCATACATCCGGTGATGCACTAGAGCGATTATCGGTCAGATCATCCAATTATCGAGTAATCGGACCAATTAGACATTCGAACCTGTCAGACAGACAGGGAATCTACGACCAGGAGGAGGGAGGTGCCACATACCACTGACCGGAGATTCTACAGCCAGCCAATTAGCTAGCACCATGGGCCTCCCTCCTGCCAAGATTGAAAGTAGGCCTGTGCGGCCAATCAGCATCTCCCACCTGGGGAGGAGCGGGGCGCCAAAAACGGGACCTTTCCACTGGGAAAACTGACCCAATTATCGGACACCTCCTGCTGGGAGCCATAATCGCGCTAGCGTATGGCCAGCTCAAGATGTCTTATCTATGCTACAAATTAAACAACTTCTCTTAATCCCAGAGACACCGAGTGCATGATAGGAATTGCACTTATAAAAGAAAAACAATGGACACGGCAAGGACATCGTAGGTGCTTATTTATGGAGAGCAGTCAAGTCTGTTTACTAATTATTCCTTCTCAAGACCAAGACACAGTAGCAAATCCTATCTGCAGAAAATAATCTATGCACAATAGATTTTACCTATGTAATTAGCAGAGTGTTAATGAGACTACAAAAGTCAGCTCAGACATTGATCTCCTAACTCAGGCCCTTCATGAATACAAATTCCACAGGAAGCATTTCCAGCCACTGCACCCGTCACATATTAATTAATCAAACAAACCGCACGCTGACTGAAGAGCTTATGTCCTAACTCTACGTTCAGGTGCAAAACTTGCGCCAAAACACCGCAAAAAATGTAAAACAAAAGGTGTCTGGTTGTTCTGTGGAATGGAAACGCTGCACCTGTACACGACGATCGTGAAGGAAAATAGAGATATAACGAACCTTTTACAGTAAATAAGTATAATTAATTAAATGGATTCAAACAAGTTTTTACCACTATCTAATTCTTTATATTTGGAGTAAACGTCTCGAAATGAAAAAAGATGTTTAATAGCAACAAATTGATGGAAAAATGCATCATTTTCTTGTTCTTTTACCATAACGTTCTTTCTTCCATTACCAATGACAATACTATTAAGGCATTGTGGAGCCCATTTAGGAACCAGGAAACAAGAAGAATATCAAAGCGCATCGTTCCTGCAGGGATTGTGTATAAAACCAACACAGTAACCTAATGGTATGAGAAGAGGCAAGAACTGCTCAGTGTAGGGTACCAGAAGCAAATCCAGATTTACAGGAGACCATGTGTATGTATGGGGACAGAGGTGAGGGGTACCAAGAATTCTCCATTATCTCAATGACTGTTTCTGCAGAGAGGGAACCACAGGTGAGTGAACGGATATTGCCAGGCCACAAATCACGCTCTGGGTCCTACACCTGGCCACACGCAAGAGCAATTATCTCTCTCAGCAGGTGGCACGATAAAAGGGATGATTTTTACTCAGAGGGAAAGATCCCGATATCTGCTCCAAACGCTTCTCCTGGGACCGATAATCCAGGCTAGAGACCCATATAACTATCCTATTGGCTGGCTGAAGTCTATGCACTGATTGGACGAGCCTCCTGCCAATCTCAATAAGAGATCCGTGCAGTTATTCCATTGGCTGGCTGCAAAAACATAAACCCATAATATCCAGACAGTGCTGTAAAAATAGAGGGATATGGAGAAAGAGCTGCAGGAACCCAGACACTGACAGGCTCCATAACAAGTCGGTCAATGGTAAGAGTATATATACTCTTTGAACCCAAGCACTTCAAAATATCATTAGTTTGAGTCCAATAATTGTTTTGAGAGCCAAATGATAAAATAATTAGACCCAAGTGTGTCAGATTTTTTTTTGTTTTAAAAATCCTCTGTGCCCACACAATGGAGCAATAACTGGTCCAATAACTGAATGATCAGACCAATCACTCTAGTGTACGGCCAGTTTAAGGTAAAAATCTAATGCTACATGCACCTTATTTCCTTAACATCGGACCGCATCCAGTTTGTATCCAGACTTACGAGCAAGCAGATCAGACACCACGTTCCTCGCTGGTATGGAGAGCATTAAGTTGTGTGAAACCCACCCTAAGACCGGATAGTGCAGCAACGTTACACACATCTTTTATTGAAATCCCGTCTCCCTCCCCACCCACCGCGCTGACTGGAAAAAAATCTGTATTGAGCGAATACGTGATCCTAGTGTCCTGTTCGCTCACAAAAACGGATACACAAACAATGCGGAGTCCTGGATCCAAATCCGTACTAGAAGCTCACAAAATGCACAGAACGGGTTATTCCAAGGAATGTTGAAATAAGTGTGTGTCCCCGTCGAGAACGGCCATGTTTCGATAGAGGCATAGCCACCGATCCCTGGAGCACCGAACACCGTGCTCTGAAAGGTAAGTGAGGATTCTAACCCCAACCCCCTCCTTTTATCTCTATTCCCCGCAGTCTGATCCTAAGACTCCATTCCCCGCAGCCTGATTCTAAAGCTGGGTACACACTGAAAAAAGAAAAAAGAAAGAGATAAACTTATGATTATGTGGCAATCCTGCAGCTGTATATACTAGAATGGTTCCCAGAAGTTTTTTGGAGATGCTAAAAATCTAAATCTAACGATGCAGGACAGAATCTGACGATTCTCTGCATCGTTTGACAGTACACACTCAACAGATTTAAGAGCTAGCTAAGGATTATCCTGTAATTGCAAGGATAATTGTCAGATCTCTCTCCAGTGTGTACCCCGCTAAACCCTAACCCTCCCCCCTAAGCCTAAAAGTTCCCGGAGAGGTTAATCACATCTCTGGTGTTCCGGGGGCGGCGCTCCCGAAAATGAATGGGTGAATCTACCGAAAGCACCTACTCATAAAAAAGAAAAAAAAAACTAAAATGGCTGACATTCGAAATAGAGACAGCTGAAAAGCAACTTTTGTCTGTCTCTACTTCTTATCGATAGCCCTCTGTGCAGGGACTCCCACCGGTTGCAACACACTCTAAAAGGTTTCTTAACTGAATCTTAGTTTATTAAACACTAGGGGCCCGATTTAATTAGCTGCGATGACGGGAAAAAGATTGTGGTGCGCTCTTTCCTTTCATATACGGTAGGAAAAATAAGCAAATTTTTATGAGCACCTCTATGGGGGGGGGCGCATAAAAATGTCCCCCAAAAAATTGCGGAATTAGCTTTTCACCACAAATAACGCTGGTGCGAAGCTAATTGAATTCGGCCCCTAGGAGGAAAATTAAAGTTTTCAGCCATGTTGACAAAAAAACCCAACTAAGATCAATAAACATGTATGTCTATGGCCACATCTGCCACAATTATTTTATCTTCAGTCACTAATTTAACCTTAACTCGTAACAAAAACATGTTAAACATAAGAATTATACACATTGGTGTGTACTACAACTGCCTACAAAGAGGTTTTTGTTCCCAGGTTCCAAAAGTGAATAAACAAGTCCATATTTCTTAACATAAAGCAACTTTAAAATAGAGTGAGAGTGAGTTTTAATCTGAAATCACAAACATTATAATCTAAAACTACAGGAGGATCTTTATATCACACAGGACAGAATTTCTATGGCACCCATGATATTACTACTGCACAAATATAATAAATATATTTCCATACATGCTACCTGCCTGCACATCCACGTATTATATCTCCTGGGAAGACCAATTCGCTCCTCTCAGATCTGCGAGAATAGCGCTCTCTTTTTTATCGTTTCATCCTGATTATTCAGGTTCCAGTTTAATCCTTGACATGGTTGTAATCCAGCCTGCCAATTAGAACAAATGTTAGTTTTGCATGTAACTGTGATGCATACAAATCAGACAATCCACAGCGGCAGACGAGCATACAGATGACAACTCCCAATTTTGTATTGCAAGTAAGTCACATTTTAGTATCCTGATTGAATTTTTTTTCCCAATTGCTGAATAATATGTTGGGGGCTATATAGAAAGCTCTTCATTAACATAAACAAAGTCAACATTAAAAGATAAAATTACAAGCAAAGTGACGATTCATTAACAGGTGAAGTGCACCCAAAAAATATTACACCTAATTAAGTGTGGCCTACTGTAATGGGCGATATAAATCATCCCTTCACCTTTGCACACATGCTCATCCTCCCTGCTTTAAAGGATCGTGTTATGTGAATTCACATGAAGGTTAATCATTTGGACAGAGCAGAACACAGCACCACCAGAGACGTGTGCAACAGGTTGACTGTTGGAAGATGGTCACATGTCACTGCAACTCTTAACCGCCATTGCAACTCTTAACCGCCATTGCACTGGCTTTTAACTGTAAACAGCAAAGGCATTAGTTCCCTAGTTATATAAATACATGTACAAGTGACATTATATAATGCACAAAATAATAGTGAGCGTCACTTTCTGGCTTCATGTCTTTGAGAGTATTTTAATGATCTTTTGGGGGGTTTATGTAGAGGGGTATTCAAATGCATCAGATGCTGGGATGCTAAGGGGAGATTCCTCCTATTTAAATGCAAATGGTCATTGCTGTAATGTATGGGGCAAACTTTAACTATTCAGCAGATCTCAACTCTAAACTGCAGCTGGATTAGCTCCCAACTCTAAATAAGCCTGGTTTCCTGCTAAGAGCTTCCCAGCTCAGCCACAGCCATGACAGCAGCTCAGGTCTGGTCAGCCTGTGCCCCCCCCCCCTAGGGCTAATAGTAAGCTACACGCAGGGCATGCTGGGACTTCTGGTACCACCGCAGCGACCTATGGCGCCCGTCACACCTGAGATGGAAGGAGAGAACTGGGGGGTCAGGGGGGCGACAACGCGGAGCTGCTCTCTCAGCCCGGACCATCACTGACAGCTCCCCCGTCTCCTCCTCCTCCTCCCCGCCTCTCACACTACTCCCGCAGCAGCCGCGACTCGCGTCCTTTCTCCTCTCAGGTCATGTGACGCCGTGACGTCACTCGGCCAACGGAAAGCGCGGGGGGACAAGATTGTGCGCGCGCGAACAGCTCCCAGGCATCGCGCTGGTCGGCGGTGAGGTGAGATGGATGGCAGATTTTCATCGTGCACGATCAGAAATTGTTCCAATTATATCGTCTACATCAAACCTCAGTTATAAAGTTAGAAGTACTATGTATATAGTGTGCTCTTGACTCTGATATATACAGGTGAAACTCAAAGAATTAGGCTATTGTTCAAAAGTTCATTTATTTCAGTAATTCAGCTTAAACGGTGAAACTAATATATTCTATAGACTCATTTCATGCAAAGTGAGATATTTCAAGTCTTTATTTGTAGTCATTTTGATGATTATGGCTTACTGCTTATGAGACCCCAAAAGCAAAATTTCACAAACTTAGAATATTACATGAAATAAAAAGAAAAAAAGGGTTCTAAATACATAAATGTCAGCCCTCTGAAAAGTATAATCTTGCATATGTACTCAGTACTTGGTTTGGGCCCCTTTTGCATGAATTACTGCCTCAATGCGGCGTGGCATGAATTAGTGCCTCAATGCGGCGTGGCATGGATGCTATCAGCATTCTTCCACCAGACTCTGGGACCTTGGTTTCCATATGAGATGCAACATTTGCTCTCATCAGAAAAGAGGACTTTGGAGCACTGAGCAACAGACCAGTTCTCTCTTTCTTTAGCCCAGGTAACACGCTTCTGACGTTGTTTGTTGTTCAGGAGCGGCATGACAAGAGGAATACGACATCTGAAGCCCATGTTCAAGATCCGTCTGTGTGTGGTGGCTCTTGATGCAGTAACTCCAGCTTCAGTCCACTCCTTGTGCAGCTCCACACACTTGTGAATGGCCTTTTGCTGACAATCCTCTCCAGGCTGCGGTCACCCTGCTGCTTGTGCACCTTTTTCTTCCACACTTTGCCTTCCACGTAACTGTCTATTAATGGGCTGTGATTCACCACTTTGAGAACATCCAACTTCTTCTGCAATTTCCTTTTGAGGTTTTCCCTCCTTGTGGAGGCGTCAATGATGCTTTTCTGCACAACTGTCAGGTCAGCGTCTTCCCCATGATTGTGAGTCTACTGATCCAGACTGAGAGACCATGTACAGGCTCAGGAATCCTTTGCAGGTGTTTTGGAATAATTTGCTGATTAGAGTGTGACACTTTGAGCCGACAATATTGAACCTTTTCACGTTATCCTAGTTTTGTGAGATTTAGATTTTGGGATTTTTATAAGCTCTAAGCCATAATCATAAAAATGTATACAAATAAAGGCTTGAAATATCTCACTTTGCATTTAATGAGTCTATATAATATAATAGTTTCACCTTTTAAGTTGGATTACTGGAATACATTTTTTGAGTTTATGTATACAATCTATGTACACATACACAATGTAATATGTAATATTCATCAATGCTCTGTTTTAAGTACAACTTTGTTGTTATAGTTGGGTCTATTTACAGAGCCCATATCACTTCATTCTCAAGTGAAAATGAAAAGTGTGCCCTTCTTGTTAACAAAACATGGATTGTCATGGAAAACTGCAAATTCATACACACATTTATAATTACCAAATGCCGGAGCAGAGTAATAAGATTCTATTGAGAGGAACTCCATTGAATATTCCTGTAGGCAAAATATATATTTACTTGTGTGCTAATATTGTTATTAGGGGATTATTGTTGTTATCGTTTATTTGTTTATTTATTTTAACGTAAAATATAATTTATTAGTCCTTTTTTAAATTCATTTAATTTATTATTATGTGTCTTCTAGCGATTACCCCATATATACCACTAGTTTATTTCCCCTAATAACAACTATTAGGGGGACAAAAAGAGGGTATATGGGAAAACCGATGGAACTTTTTCTTTCTATGTTTCTATCTCAGAGTTGCCAACTTATAGGGGTGTGGCTTGATTATGTAAATATCCTCTTGGAACCCCGCCCCTTGTCAATCAGAGCTACAATTCCTAGTGTTAATAGGGATGGGGTAGGGCTTAATAACGCAAATTGCATCATGAACTCCCACCCAATCCCTAGTAACTCTAGGACAGGCTTGGGTCCATGGTTAGAAGGGCCCTTTCATGAAATTTAAATATGGCTCCGAAATTGATTGCTGGAGAAGTAATAAAACATCCCCAGGACAAACCCGGAGCAGCGATTTATGAGTATTTTCTCAACCCCAACCTGTATTCTAATCCTTACCCAAACCCCCCCCCCCTTCAATCCCCCTAACGTTCTCTTCCCTGTAGCATAACCCTAAGTCTCTGTTCCTTGCAGCCTAGCCCTAAGCCCCTCCCTTCCCCGCTGTCTAACTCTAAGGGCCAGATTTACTAAGCTGCGGGAATGGAATAGTGGAGATGTTGCTCATAGCAACCACTCAGATTCTAGCTCTCACTTTCCTATCACATACTAGAAAATGTCAGCTAGAATCTGATTAGTTGCTATGGGCAACATCTCCACTTTTCCTTTTCTGCAGCTTAATAAATCTGGCCCTAAGACTCCTCTTCCTGCAATTTAGCCCTTAGACTCCCCTTCCCACAGCTTAACCCAAAGACTCCCCTACAGTAACCTTGGGGCTGATTCAGAGATGCGATTGCGAAAAGATCGCAAATATACGCATCTAATGTTAAGATCCTAGCAGGTTCCAGCCCACTGCATAAACAGTCACTCCCCTTGCAAACAGCGGTGGATCTTAAACTTAGACCACCATTGACTAGCCCTAACTCTACGCTGTCATTTGGGATCTTAAGTGACGTGGTAGCGTTCATTTAAGATCCTAAGTGTCAGCCCGCGCCCACTTTCCCTCATTTCCCTGCCTCCCCCCGCCCATTTCCATGCAAATCCTTAAGATCTTAAAGATTCGCAGCACTTAAGATCTTAAGTGCTTGCGAGCGATTCAGACCTACGATCTTAGCGAACCTAAGCCAACCGTACACTATTGGTATCCCAACATATGATTTATTGCTCCAGCCCCCCAGGGAATATTACAAGTGCACAAACACTGGACCCGACCATGGGGTGAGTGCTCACCTGCTGATATGACGTTTCCCTGCGTGATTTTATACTGCTCATGCTCAGAACTGCGGAGCGAGCAGTCACGGCCGATTCAGATCTAAGCGCAACTCAATCAGCTAATATTCTGAGGGGGGGGTGCGCCCTATATCGGTAGGGCTGTTCGCTCCCAGCCATTTTGGAACTGTCTGAAGAGGCAAAGCAATCCATCCCCGGAGCACCGAACATGGTACTCTGAATGGTAAGTATTCCCAACCTGTTCCCTTCTCCTTACCCTAACCCAAACCTCTCCTCAAGGCTCCCCAACAGTACATGTTTTCCAGATCTCCTTGCTGGAGCTCAGGTGTGTTCATTATTGACTGTTTAAAAGATCAACAGGTGGTCTAATTATATACCTTGGGGCAGATCCAGAACAACGCTTGTGAGCGAATTTACGTGTGGCGGACACGTAAAATCGCCTTTTGGTAAGTACTGCGCGTGCGCACAATACAAAGTACGGTCAGTAATGTAGCGTAATTGTGAACGTATGGGCCATTCACATATGTGACACGTAAATACTTACGTGTGGGCGTGCCAATTTTACGTTACTCCAAAATACGTCTGAAATACATGAAGTAGGCGTTGTATTGTACAGTATGTGTACAGTATGGGCGTGCTTAGCTGCATAAATTTGTCTAGCCCATACGTACGTGTGCGGATCACTGCGGCTACGTTGGCAAAAGTTAAGGTAGGGTTTGGAAAGCGTATCTTGACAAAATACGTCCGTGCAAGGGGTGTGCCGAGTTGAGTGTAACGAATTTACGGGCACGAAAATACGCTCCGCGAATAAACGTACGGCAAAAGTAGTTCTGGATCTACCCCATTATTATTAATAATATATTTGTAGTTATAGTGATTTTTGAAAGCCGTTTTGGATTGTAACCATGTGCTGAATTCCTTATGTCGGTGTGTATGCCATTTTCTGTCACATCAGTCTTTTTAATGAAAAATCCATAACCAATTTCAGTGGTCTAAAATGTGGCTCATTTTGTTTATTTGTCTGTTTTGCAATATAGGGATGTAATAGAAATGCTTTTCAATGCCATTAATCTTCTTTATTTCCCTTAATTTGGATGTTTTAAACTCCGCCAGCGCAGTTGCAATTTACTCATTACTATTCTGTAATTTAATGGCATTTGCTGTTCCTGCCTTGTTCTATTCATATGCACGATTGCAAAGGTGCGATGTGCAAAGTAATTGGTTAAGCAATGTTGAATTGTCAGAGTTAACTCGGTGTAAGGTGCAAATTAATGTGTGTCAATAATTGAATATCGCTCGTAGTGTCTATACAGCTTTATTTCAAGCACATAAGGGCAGCATTGATTATGGAGGGTAGTTAGTTTAGAGGAAATGGACCAGATCAAGAAAAATAAGAGGAAAACAGGTGGAAAGTTGCACCTGGGCAAAACTTTGTTGAATTTCAAGGGAAGTCAAATGGATTTTATGTATTGCATGCAGGGAGAATACTTTGCTTTTTCTTATTGCACACAGATACTAACATTCCTTTTCAAACACTTTTTAGACTTGGAATAGGAAACATCACCTCTCAACTCTAATACTGATTGTAAGAGATTAAATTTGCCTTCCCTACAGTTCAACATGGTTTTATCCAGAAGTTCCATACTTTTACCTCTTCAAACTCTGGATTCGGTCATATGTGTATAAATATTATTTCAGTAACAGGGTAGTTGATAAGGGGAATGACCTCCCATTGATGGTAGTAGAGGTAAATACACGAGACATTACACTGTGGCATAATCATGCAGATTTGCGGGAATATCCGGGAGACTCCTGAAATTCGAAGATCTCCTGCAAGTTCCAGTTACTAGGGATGGATGGGACTTGATGACATGAATTTCGTCATCAGGTCCTGCCCACCACTATAACACTGGGAATTGCAGAAGTGATTGACAGGTAACGGGGCTTAATGACACGATTTGTATAAATCGCATCATAAAAGCCCTCCCCCATACAACATCTAGTTCTTCCCTCCGGGTGATCTCGAAGAAGTCGGTAACCCTGTAACCATGTGACATTAATGTGTGGCATAATCATGTGACTTGGAGACATTAGCATGTGGTATAATCATGTGACCTGGAGACATTGCTATGTGGTGTAATCATGTGATCTGGAGACATTACTGTGTGGTATAATCATGTGACCTGGAGACATTGCTATGTGGTATAATCATGTGACCTGGAGACATTGCTATGTGGTGTAATCATGTGATCTGGAACTATTACTGTGTGGCATAATCACTTTTGGCAGCTTCTCTCCGGGAGATCCTGGAGAGAAGCCAGCGATGCATTAGGCTCCGCCCCCAGGCTCAAGCTGACCCGTTTTTACTTGTAATAGGGGTCGGGACGTGGCTTGATGCCGCATATTGCGTCATCAAGTCCCTTCCTGTGCCTAGCAACACTAGTATACTAGTGTTGCTAGGCAGGGGGCCAGGACTTGAGGCTGTGGTTTCAGTAAAACCACGGGCCTCAAGTCACTTGCGGGAGATTTGCTGGCTCTCCCGGGATACCGGGAGTACTGCCCGAATTTCGGGAGTCTCCCAGATATTCCGGGAGAGTCGGCAACCCTGCATAATCATGTGATCTGGAGCTATTACTGTGTGGCATAATCATGTGACCTGGAGACATTAATGTGTGGCACAATCATGTGACCTGGAGACATTACTGTGTAGTATAATCATGTGACCTGGAGACATTAATGTGTGGCATAATCATGTGACCTGGAGACCTTGCTATGTGGTGTAATCATGTGATCTGGAGCTATTACTGTGTGGCATAATCATGTGATCTGGAGCTATTACTGTGTGGCATAATCATGTGATCTGGACCTATTACTGTGTGGCATAATCACATGGTTGCCGATTTTTGGCAGCTTCTCTGCCAGCGATGCATGCAGGGGTGGGGCTTAATGACACAGTTTATGCAAATCGCGTCATTAGGCTCCGCCCCCTGGCTCATGCTGACCCGTTTTTACTTGTAATAGGGGACGGGGCTTGATGCCGCAGATTGCGTCATCAAGTCCCTTCCTGTGCCTAGCAACACTAGTATACTAGTGTTGCTAGGCAGGGGGCCAGGACTTGCGGGAGATTTGCTGGTTCTCACGGGATACCGGGAGTACTGCCCGAATTTCGGGAGTCTCCCGGATATTCCGGGAGAGTCGGCAACCCTGCATAATCATGTGATCTGGAGCTATTACTGTGTGGCATAATCATGTGACCTGGAGACATTAATGTGTAGTATAATCATGTGACCTGGAGACATTAATGTGTGGCAGAATCATGTGACCTGGAGGCATTACTGTGTAGTATAATCATGTGACCTGGAGACATTAATGTGTGATATAATCATGTGACCTGGAGACATTACTGTGTGATATAATCATGTGACCTGGAGACATTACTGTTTGATATAATCATGTGACCTGGAGACATTACTGTGTGGTATAATCATGTGACCTGGAGACATTACTGTGTGGTATAATCATGTGACCTGGAGACATTACTCTGTGGTATAATCATGTGACCTGGAGACATTACTCTGTGGTATAATCATGTGACCTGGAGACATTAGTGAAATGGGATTTGCAGCATCCCAAGAATTATTTAAGCTTTTTATAATTACATATTTTTTCATTATGTATGTTTTTTTTATAAGACAATACTCCAGTACAGGAATTAGTACAAATAACTTTATAAAATTCAGAGATTTAGCTTTTTTTTTGGCATAAGGTACAAATCCATTGATTTAAACTATATGTGGGTTTTATTTTTCAACCTTTCATGAACCAGTTCTACTTTGCTTGACCTGAAGAGAGGCGTGGATTTCTCGAAAGGCTGTCTTAAATAATGAATTGGGCACAGTATATTTCATCAATTATTACTATAGTTCTACAGTGGATTTATTTTTGTTAAAGTGAGATTGGCAACTTACTCATCAATTTTTCCTGACCAGATTTTTCTAACTTGAGGCATGTGTACCTTTGAGGGAACCCACGCCATATTAAATATAAGAAAATTTTGTAATCGAGCAAAAAAAAAAGTTCATTGTGTTATTAAGCTGAATATAGGACCAGAAAAGGTTAGGGTTTTTATTTAACCTATTAAAGACATGAGCAGCTGTGTTGGATAAGTTGCATAGCATACTTAGCCATGTGATGTGGGATACGAAAACAGTTGAGCTTAATGCCTCCAGAGCTCTCCAAGAGGGAGGAAATAAAAAGTTATCAAGTATGTTATGCACAAGATACCCGATTTACTGCAAGCTGCAACTCTACGCTACGATGAATTGTATGGTGACAGATCAGTTTATGGGAATGAAGTGACGACCACAGTAGTTTTCCAGCGGGTTGCAATCCCCGGTCCGATGGTCTGCCTTTAGAAATAGACACAAACGAAAGTTCCTTTTTGACTGTCTCTATTTCCAATAGGCAGACATTTTTTTATGAATGGCTGAGTATGCCGATTGGCATACTAATCCATTTATTTTCGTCGGATCTACCGCTGACAGCTCCGGAGAGGTGAGTAACCTCTCCGGGGACTTTTAGTGTTAGGGGGAGGGTTGGGGTGAGGCTCTTAGGAAGGGAGGGTTAGGGTCAGGCTAGGGGGAGGAGGGTCTTAGGGTTAGGCTATAGAGAAAGGAGTATTAGTGTCAGGATAGGGAGAAGGGAGGGTTAGGGTCAGGGTGCAGGGGAGAGAGGGTTAGGTTAATGGAAGGCATGGTGTTCGGTGCTCCGGGGATCGATTGCTATGCCTCATCGAGGCATAAGCAATCAGTATCCCAGCCAGTTCGAAACTGAGTGGCAGAGAGCAACCCTACTGAAATTGGGTCGTTCTTGGCGGTGACCCACACCCTTTTCCAGCAGTTCCTAATGAGACAGAGTCTTTCTTGTGACTGGTGCAGCTTTGAAGATTCCAACAGTGAAAGGTGCTATTTTCCTCACCCTAACCATCCACTTCCCGTATCCTAATCTTAACCATCCCCTAGCCATCCCTGTCCCACAGTGTAACCTAACTCTCACCCTAACTATCCCTGACCCGCAGCCTATCCTTAACCGTCGTCTCATCTTAACCGTCCTCTCTCTACAGTCTAATCTTAACCTTCCCCTCTCTGCAGCCTTACCCTAACCATACCCTTTCCCCAGCATTGCCTCAACTGTCCCCTAACCCTAAACCTCTCCATCCAGCTGCCTCACCTTAACCATTGGGAGCAAAGGGGCCGTATTCAGAGATCCACTTTGGAGGGGAGTTGCGTGCGTATTTTTAGGATCGAATCAACTGCGCATGCGTAGTAACTTTATTTACATAGTTTATGTAGACTATACGCATGTAATTGCCTAACGGACGTACAAGTGAATCGCATTTGTGGACATACGCACGGAAATCCTACGCATGGGAAAATGTACATAAAAGTGGGTGGGGGGAGGTATTTAAATGAATGTATGGTAGTGCGGTTATAAAGAATCACAGGGACGGAGCACATATTCGCTAGTAAGTACACACGTAAAGAACAGAGGTCTAGGGAGTCGTAAGTCAGCGACCACACATCCGGGAGAGGGGAGTGTCTGGGTTGTTGGTGGGTGTTTCCTTGCTCCGGCCGTGCGTATAATTGCGTACATGAAAAAAAATGGTTCTCTGAATACGGCCTGGAAACCTTGTTGAAATAGGAACATTCGGCATTGTATATGTTCTGAAATGAAAATATTCCATATTAGAAAGATGTCGTCACTGATACAGCCACAATTAAGACATAGCCAAATAGACACTGCCGAGGGGGGCAGCTACATCTCCACTGTGTCTAGAGAGATAGGTGGGAAAGCTATTTATAATAGGTATGATGCGCGGCTTCAGAAATCCAGGTACTAGTTCCACAGTGGGTTGCAGAATAAATATGGTTGTTTGATCATAGGCCAACCTAGACTTATGAGCTCTCACGGGGGCATTAGATGCCTGTTTAATGAAACTCAGTGATGACATTCATGCATCATTGGCCATAAATTATACCTATGTGTCCGCCAAATAAAAAAGCGTTATGACGTTCCCTTGTTACGTGCAGTTGTTCAGGGCGTCTAATGTTTCGTTTTGTGTTCACTGGAGCCCCTGGTGGTGGGGACAGTCCTGTCCCCGGGTGGCAAGTCCCAGAGGAAAGGTTTTGAAGTCACTACTAGCATCGTTTACCTAGAATGGTACTAGGACAGGCAAGACACACGACACAAAACAGAGGTCCTGATTCACACCTAAGAAGCTTCGGCTTGTTAGGTGCGTAGATTTGAGAAACGGCCTATTACGCATGCCTAGTAGGTCATTTACACAATCTACTTACCAGTTAGGGACGTAGATTGCCTCAGTATGGTCTTTAAAGACCACACGGTGTAGCTTAGTAAGAAAGAGGCGGCGTAATCCTGCCTCGGGGAGTGTTTAGGTAGAAGTGGGAGGGGGGAGGGATTTTGTTTCGCCTGGGAGAGGCATTGGGGTAGATCCATAACAACGTACGCAAGTGACTTTACGGTAGCCACTAGCGCAAAAGCGCTCACTAGTACTTACTGCACATGCAGATGTTACGCCCCTTAAGTCATAGCGTAAGGGGCAGTCACGTATCAGTAGCGTATCAACTTACGAAGTGGAGTGCTAGCCATACGCCACCCGTATTTACACTAAGAGGGCGGGGTGAGCCATTTAAATCATACAGTATGGGTGTGCTTAGCAGCGTAACTACGTGAGGGCTATACGTACGAGAGTGGTTACGCCGTGTAAAGTTAAGGTAAAGGTGAAAAGTGTAAGGCAGCCAAAGTACATACATGAGGGGGTGTGCATAGGGAAGTCGATCAGGCCCATTGTCTGTGCGTAGTTTCCGTCTTAAGAAGGAAACTACGCACGGTAAGATAAGGTAGCTCTATGGCACTCTTAAGTGCTATTAGGTACTTAAAAACAAGGGGTGGGCTTGGGGCAGAACGAATGAGTTAGGTGCAGATCTGTCCACACCTAACTCACTCTTAACTGTGAATACGGTCCAGAATGAACATTATGGAAGGTACCATAGATAGAGGTGACCTGTATGCAACTTTGCCATGTTGGACCTGATCCAGACCTGCGCATGAGCGCGGAGCGTATTACCGCTGCAGCGTAAAAACTTTCACTCCCACGACACTCCCCTTACCTTCCTTTCATTACGCCCGCCGAACCCTACCCTAACTTTTCCCTGTGTTCGTACGTATTTTCGTGTAGCGACGCGCTGTTCATAGCGGCCTAAGCACGCCCATACTGTGCAATTTAAATGGCTCCCCCGCCTACATTCGTTAACTCCAGCGTCCCTACTAACTTCGTACTATAAACACGCCCCGTCGTTGGAAAAAACGCAAACAATACGGACGCCAGAATCGCCGCTACGAAAAGGTCTTTGGTACGACCGGAAGTTGTCACTATGCACATGCGCAGTGCGTTTTTTCTGCCGGTTTTACACTTACGATCAGCGTTAGCTCGCATGCGAGCGTAGGTCTGGATCAGGCCCA
>WWET01000100.1:415245-434531 GCA_011038615.1 Limnodynastes dumerilii | reverse complement strand
CTTGGTCTTTAAAGACCGCACGGAGTAGCTTAGTTACAAAGACGCGGCGTGATGCCGCGTCGGGGAGTGTTTAAGTAGAAGTGAGAGAGGGAAGGGATTTAGATTAGCCAGGGAGAGGCATTGGGGTAGATCCAGAACAACGTACGCGAGTGACTTTACGGTAGCCGCTAGCACAAAAGCGCTCACTAGTACTTACTGCACATGCAGATGTTACGCCCCTTAAGTCATAGCTTAAAGGGCAGTCACGTATCAGTAGCGTATCAACTTATAAAGTGGAGTGCTAGCCATACGCCACCCATATTTACACTACGAGGGCGGGGTGAGGCATTTAAATCGTACAGTATGGGTGTGCTTAGCAGCGTAACTACATGAGGGCTATACGTACGAGAGCGGTTACGCCGTGTAAAGTTAAGGTAAAGGTGAAAAGTGTAAGGCAGCCAAAGTACATACATGAGGGGGGGGTGTCTAGGGGAGTGGATCAGGCCAATTGTCTGTGCGTAGTTTCCGTCTTAAGAAGGAAACTACGCACGGTAAGATAAGGTAGCCCTATGGCACTCTTAAGTGCTATTAGGTACTTAAAAACAGGGGGTGTGCTTGGGGCAGAACGAATGAGTTAGGTGCAGATCTGTCCAGAATGAACATTATGGAAGGTACCATAGATAGAGGTGACCTGTATGCAACTTTGCCATGTTGTGCATGATCCAGACCTATGCATGAGAGCGGAGCGTATTACCGCTCCAGCGTGAAAACTTTAACTCCCACGACACTCCCCTTACCTTCCTTTCATTACGCCCGCCGAACCCTACCCTAACTTTTCCCTGTGTTCGTACGTATTTTCGTAGCGACGCGCTGTTCGTTGCGGCCTAAGCACGCCCATACTGTACAATTTAAATGGCTCCCCCCGCCTACATTCCTTAACTCCAGCGTCCGTACTAACTAACGTACTATAAACACGCCCCGTCGTCGGAAACTACGCAAAAATACGGACGCCCGAATCGCCGCTACGGAAAGGTCTTTGGTACGACCGGAAGTTGTCACTATGCAAATGCGCAGTGCATTTTTTATGGCGATTTTACGCTTACGATCAGCGTTAGATCGCCTGTGAGCGTAGGTCTGGATCAGGCCCGTTGGTCATAAATTTATGTAACAGAGAAAAGTTTTTGCTTTACCTTTTATGTGAAAACTAAAGAAAGTGAACGACATTGCTGACATATTACTGCAGGAAGTGTGGAGCAGGAGCAGAGGCCTCTGGGAAAAAATAACCAGGATGCTTTGTACTTTGATAAATGGAGTTACTCATGAGCATTTTCTACACACTAACAATGCTCTAAGCAGATATAATGTATATTAGGTGCTGAATGTGTAATGACTCCATATGTTGCATAGTAACTAATACCCCTTCGCCTCGACAACTTCCTTGGTTCCCTTGGTGTAGTTGACATTAACATAATGACTGTACAGTAAGCGTACATGTGTTTTTCTGATCTAACCATATTTTTTTTTATATCCCTTACCACAAACTGATGTGACAGTGAAGCCAGTTACCTCAATAAATTTCCATTAGAGCGGCACCTGCAATGTATTTTAAACCTCTGATATACAACAACACTCCATTGGGGATAATTTATCATTGTAAAAGTTGTCAAGTAAATGTCATTTTTTTGCAAAGTATCTTACCAACTAAAATGAAGCATTCGTTGAAATGATATGAAGCACATTGTGCTGTTTTAAAGAGCATTGTACACGGGTCTTCAGAACGGGAGAACAAATTCATGATCTCAGAATTTGACCTTTACTTCCATAAATGAGCTGGTTTTATTTATAGCTGACTACCTGAAAATAAAATATGTGAGCATGCCATTGTTTGGAAGTGGTGATCAGCATTTGCATAAATGTGAAATTCATTTCAATCCTCAGTATTGTTTTGCAGCTCTCGTTTTGCAAATGGGTGCGATATAGAAGGTGGAAAGTCATAAGGATGACAGTTGACTTGCTGGCACTAAATGGTCAACAGGTTTAACTGATTGACATTCCTCTTTCTGATAGGGTTGCTAACTCGAGACCCCAGGACACTGCCATTAAACACGGTGGGAGTCCCCGCTCCGATGAGCGGCCTTTAGAAATAAAGACAGCCAAAAGTTTCTTTAGGCTTAGGGTAATGGAAGGGGAGGGTTAGGGTCAGAATTAGGGGAAGGGTTGGGGTTATTTTTTACACTTACCTATTGTGCTCGATTTCCCCATTGAGGCATAAGCAATCGATATCCCAGCCAGTTCAAAGCTGGGCCATTCTCAGCAGGGACCCACACCCTATTAACCAGTAACTAAACTTGCAACACTATCTGAAAAATAAAATGCAAAAACATTAGTTACACACATTGCAAATATATGATAAGCCACGTGTTTTCAAACTGAGAATGTGACCCATCTAGAGGCCGCCCCATAAGGTCTCCAAAAGAACTGATGTGGACCAAAAGCCCCTGTCGGCTGCTGATATCAGACTGCTTTCAAACAGAGTTACACAAAAAGGTGGTTGCTTAAGTTCAGTGATAAGTTGATATAGGCAGGTGCATGAAAGGCCAAGGTAATCTGCAAAGAAACAAAGGATAAAGAGCCCCAGCAGCACTGCCACCAACCAGTAACTAACTATATCATCCTACCTGTAACATAAATTGCAGGATATTGGTTACACACACTGGTAGATATATGATAAACCACCAGCCACTTTCAAGGTTTTTCCCTACCTTCATGCCACCAGTTCATCTTAACCTATAAATTGAATTGACCAACCATCAGTTTGGGTTAGATAGAATATTGTAATTTACTGTGTTCAGCATTACAATAGCTCTAGCTTCAACCTTAACCCTAATCCCAGCCTTAGCCCTAACCTTAACCACAAACAGAAAGTGATGACTTTAGAATGAAACAACTCCAGCGGTGGCTGGCATGACACAAGGGAAGAGAAAATGGAGGACAATAGAGAAAACTGAGAAGAGCAGCGGGGAGAGGCACAGGAGCAGGAGGAAGATAGAGCAGAGGGACAGACAGGAGAGCAGCAGAGAGAGACACAGGAGCAGGACAGAGCAGAATATCATATGAAGGAGAGCATCAGGGAGAGACGCAGGACAGAGAAGAGGAGAGCAGTGGGGAGAAACATAGGAGCAGGACAGAGCAGAGGGACAGGTAGAGGGGAGCAGCAGAGAGAGACACAGGAGCAGGACAGAGCAGAATATCAGACGAAAGAGAGCATCAGGGAGAGACACAGGAGCAGGACAGAGAAGAGGAGAGCAGTGGGGAGAGACATGGGAGCAGGACAGAGCAGAAGGACAGGTAGAGGGGAACAGCAGGGAAAGACACAGGAGCAGGGCAGAGCAGAGGGACAGACAGAGGAGAGCAGTGGGGAGAGACATGGGAGCAGGACAGAGCAGAGGAACGGGTAGAGGGGAGCAGCAGAGAGAGACACGGGAGCAGGGCAGAGCAGAGAGACAGATAGAGGAGAGCAGTGGGGAGAGATATGGGAGCAGGACAGAGCAGAGGGACGGGTAGAGGGGAGCAGCAGAGAGAGACACAAGAGCAGGATAGACAGTGGAGAGCAGCGGGGAGAAACACAAGAGCAGGACAGAGCAGAATATCAGATGAAGGAGAGCATCAGGGAGAGACACAGGAGCAGGACAGAGAAGAGGAGAGCACTGGGGAGAGACACCTGAGCAGAACAGAGCTAAGGATCAGACAGAGGAGAGCAGTGGGGAGAGACACAGGAGCAGGACAGAGCTAAGGGACAGATAGAGGAGAGCAGCAGGGAGAAGCACAGGAGCAGGACAGAGCAGTGAGGAGAAGCCCAGAAGCAGTACAGAGCTAAGGGTCAGAGAGAGCAGAGAAGCACAGGAGCAGGACAGAGCTAGGGGACAGACAGAGGAGAGCAGTGGGGAGAGACACAGGAGCAAGACAGAGCTAAGGGTCAGAGAGAGCAGAGAAGCACAGGAGCAGGACAGATGAGAGCAGCAGGGAGAAGCACAGGAGCAGGATAGAGCAGTGAGGAGAAACTCAGAAGCAGTACAGAGCTAAGGGTCAGAGAGAGCAGAGAAGCACAGGAGCAGGACAGAGCTAGGGGACAGACAGAGGAGAGCAGCGGGGAGAAGCACAGGAGCAGGACAGAGCTAGGAGACAGACAGAGGAGAACAGCCGGGAGAAGCACAGGAGTAGGATAATGTAGGAGGCCAAACAGAGGAGAGCAATAGGGACACATGTAAATAATTTTTTTAACTATTGCTTGTTGGCTTTATTTATGTTTGACTAAAGGGGAACCATGGGAAATATATATAGCGTTCCTTCATACATAATCATTTTCTATTTTAATGTCTGTCAAACAATGATACAGGCAATCGTGTCAGCGGTATCAGTGTCGATGTAGTGACCATGTCCGCGGTGAATACGCAGTGTTATCTTTTCTTAGATTTCCTTTCAATACATCCTAATGTGCGTAATGAATAGATATTGAACCCTGTGTTCTCTTTATGTTTCGTACACTCCTCGGTGACAGATTTAAAGCGTTTGGCCAGCACCGGAGATGCTTCCTGGCACCTGCATCACTCTCTATAGACATTATTGAGAGACTGCGGATTGTGGGTCCGTTTCCCGGGAGACTTTGTTCTTGGGTTGCGGGGATGGGCGTGCTTCGCTCTGATTTATCATGGCCTCCTCTCCGAAAAAGCAGAGACTTTGGGAGATGAAGGTTTGTGCAGGATTCATCATTGGCTCATGTCAGGTAAATCATTGAAAAAACACCTCTTCAGTAATTAATGTGGAGAGACAGATGATCGCTCCCTGGGCCCATTAATCTGAAACATCACCAGACTGCTGCGATTATGAATGTCAGGATGCATAAACTGTCATTGGATCAATATGCCAGGAATGAATCCAAGAATCTTATTTCCGAAACATCCGTACAAAACTCCGGTGCATTAAGCTGCTCGCCATTGAGCGCATTCACCCTCTGCAGAGGCTTTTTTTCTATTCTCCTTTCTCTTTCTCAGTGTTGGCCTTCAGATCACAGACTCGTAGCTCTGAGCTTTATCCAGAGCTACGGGGATCCATCCGATGGGGCAAGTCTTCCTCTCCAGCCCTATATTTTACAGTAGAGGCGCATTTATCGCCTTCCGCATGTCCTTAATACCGCTGACCCGCACGTCAGTGTTCAGGCTGACTTATGGCAGCGTATCTCCCCTAAAGAGTGCGGAATTGCAGACCCCCACATCCACGGAAAGCGCGCAGGGGGTCCGAATCCGGTCCATTGTGAAAAAAATAGACCTTTAGAAGTGCATTTGCAAGGAAAGAATGGGGAATGTGAGAAAGGGGGGGATAAAGAGAGGGAGAGATGGGGGGGAGGGAGAGAGAAAGCAAAGAAACAAAGCCACATTTATTCAATGGAAAGAAGAAAGAAAGACAAGAAAAAATCATTCAGAAATTACTGGCAATTAGTGTGACAAGTAAATATAGGTTTTTAGTTTTAGTTGTTTTGTTACCCTAAATAAATAATAGGCGAATGCATGACATTTTATTCCACACGTCATCAGGGCAGCATGCTTACACAATAAGAGGTAGATCCAGAACTACGTTTGCCGTACGTTTATTCGCGTAGTATATTTTCGTGTGCGTATATTCTATACACTCCCCTAGTAACACCCATTGAACGTACGTATTTTGTCAAAATACGCTTTCCAATCCCTACCTTAACTTTTGCCAACGTAACCGCAGTGATCCGCACACGTACGTATGGGCAACACGAATTTACGCAGCTAAGCACACCCATACTGTACACTTTAAATACAAACCCCCGCCTAAATAACGTATTGCAGATGTATTTTATACAACCCCCGCCTACTTAACGTATTTCAGACGTATTTTGGACTCACGTAAAATTGGCACGCCCACACGTAAGTATTTACGTGACACATACGTGAATGGCCCAAACGTTCACAATTACGCTACGTTACGGAGCGTATATTCTATGGTGCGCATGCGCAGTACTTACCAAAAGGCGATTTTATGTCTCCGCCACGCGTAAATTCACTCACAAGCGTTGTTCTGGATCTGGGCCTAAGGCACTAACCAGTGACGTAACTAACATTGGTGCAGGGAGTGGCAAACTGTCAGTAGCTGACGGCTTGAGATAGTGCTCAGCTGAGTGTGCGTGTGTAGGCAGGTATGACCGTCTGTATAACCCTTCTGGCATCTCCTGTGCAGCATTGGCAGATATCTGTACAGTATGTATGGAGTCAGGATTGTGTCAGCAGATGGTGAAGAGAGAGGATGATCTCAGATCTGCTAATAGAATGGTGTAGTGTGTGCACAGGATTCGGATGCTCATCAGGACTTGTAATCGTCAGTGATGCCATGGCATCTCATGTCTGGTTGGATAGGTGTGTGCATGATTACATGCATGATTGGTTGTCGTTTAATCACATTACAAATCCTTGCAATCATTTCCCTTCAGCACCATGGACAGAGCATGGATTACATAGAGAAACTGATCTGTTAAACATAAAGAACAAAAGACAGGTCCGGCGCTCCATACAAACATTATATAGCAGCGTCAAGGCACCTCCTGTAGGTGAGTCCCTATCCATCTGCTATATGTGTACTCAGGAGGTCTGTAGTAAGACACTCGGCCATTTAAAAAGTGTGCAGCAGCCATATTGGGGAAGGGTCAGGCTCCCAAAGTGAAACTAACAGTGGCAAAAAACACACAAGGCCGCGCTTTAAATAAGCTAAACATAATGGCCCGGATCCACAACAACGTACGTCTTGCAACTTAAGTCTGTCATCTGCCGATATTAGCTACTACGTATGCATAGTAACTATTTTACGTCATCTACGTATCTTTTCGGTATGTAGATTGCGTATATGCAGTCTTTAAAACAAAACAACTTCTTTCCCATTGTACCACATAACACCAAAAAATTAAGAGAGAAAAGAGGCCTATTCCAGGCTGAAATGCAAATAAAACACATCCTGTGTCTGGAAATACTAATATACAACTTACTTACAATTATATCTGGATCCGTGACTCTTTTTTTCCTACAGTCCTATACACCCAGTCCTCCAGACAAAAGTGCAGGATTATTCCATGTTATGTACAGTGATAATATTGATTATGCAGCTTCATGTAAGGATTCTCTGATAATTGTCAAAGGAAATGTACGTAATTTATAAAATAACTATTAAATAGAAAGTAATAGATCAAATATTTTTTTAATTTAATTTTAAAAAAGCAACATTCTTCTCTTAATTAAAGGAGAGAGAGAGGGAGAGATAGTGGGGAGGGTGAGGATGAGAGGGAGAGAGAAAGCAAAGAGAGAAGGAGAGAGACAGAGAAAGAAAGGAAGGAAGAAAGAAAGAGAGGAAGATTTGAGAGAGATAGGAGAGAGAAAAAGACAGATAAAAAGGGGAGAGATAAAAACGGAGGCAGAAAGGGGGAAATCAAGATAGAAGAGAGGTAGGGAGAGATAAAGAGAGAAAGAGGGGAATCAAGAAAAAGAGAAAGGGGGAGATAGAGAGGGAAAGGGTAAAGAGATTAATACCCATTTCAGATTGCCACTAAAAACCCAGGAACCTGGGTTTTTGATAATGATGTAAAAGGTATCGGGGTCCTGGTCCCAGGTCTCATAACCTGGGACTTAGACACAGGAAAAAAGAAGGGTTTTTCCTCGTGTCCAACCCCGCTAAGTGGTGAAATGTACTGGCAACAGTAAACAAGTCCCTCCCCGGGAGCTGTGTGCAGTCCCTTCTCAATGTCAGGACAGACCCAGGTCCCAGAATTTCCTGGGTCTACCCTGCTGGACATAACAAGGGTTTTTGTGAAAAACCCGCCAATAACCTGGGGCGGCGATCTGAAAGCAGTAAAAAAAAAGAGAAAGGGGAAATAGAAGGAAAACAGTGAGAGGGGTAGATAGGACGACAGAGAGAGGGGGGATAAAGAAAAAGAGAGAGAGAAGAAAGAGAAAGAATGGGGATATAGCGGAAGACAGAGAGAGGGGTATAAAGAAAAAGAGAGAGAAGAAAGAGAAAGAATGGGGATATAGCGGAAGACAGAGAGAGGGGGATAAAGAAAAAGAGAGAGAGAAGAAAGAGAAAGAAAGGGGATATAGAGGAAGACAGAAAGAGGGGGATAAAGAAAAAGGGAGAGAAGAAAGGGGATAGAGAGGGAGAGGGTAGAGAGATAAGAAAGATAAAGAAAAAGAGAGAGAGGGATTGAAAGAAAGAAAGAAAGAAAGAAAGAAAGAAAGAAAGAAAGAAAGAAAGAAAGAAAGAAAGAAAGAAAGAAAGAAAGAAAGAAAGAAAGAAAGAAAGAAAGAAAGAAAGAAAGAAAGAAAGAAAGAAAGAAAGAAAGAAAGAAAGAAAGAAAGAAAGAAAGAAAGAAAGAAAGAAAGAAAGAAAGAAAGAAAGAAAGAAAGAAAGAAAGAAAGAAAGAAAGAAAGAAAGAAAGAAAGAAAGAAAGAAAGAAAGAAAGAAAGAAAGAAAGAAAGAAAGAAAGAAAGAAAGAAAGAAAGAAAGAAAGAAAGAAAGAAAGAAAGAAAGAAAGAAAGAAAGAAAGAAAGAAAGAAAGAAAGAAAGAAAGAAAGAAAGAAAGAAAGAAAGAAAGAAAGAAAGAAAGAAAGAAAGAAAGAAAGAAAGAAAGAAAGAAAGAAAGAAAGAAAGAAAGAAAGAAAGAAAGAAAGAAAGAAAGAAAGAAAGAAAGAAAGAAAGAAAGAAAGAAAGAAAGAAAGAAAGAAAGAAAGAAAGAAAGAAAGAAAGAAAGAAAGAAAGAAAGAAAGAAAGAAAGAAAGAAAGAAAGAAAGAAAGAAAGAAAGAAAGAAAGAAAGAAAGAAAGAAAGAAAGAAAGAAAGAAAGAAAGAAAGAAAGAAAGAAAGAAAGAGAAAGAAAGAAAGAAAGAAAGAGGCTTTCTAAGTACATACACAAGTAAGTAGTTTAAATCACTGTTAAACAAGTCTTGGCCTAGAGAAGTCTAAGCTAGAACACCCTGCTCGCATAAATTGGGATACTGAGGAATAGTGTGCTTTGTAATGTAATGTCAGATTTTTCTCCCTAGGATGATTGACATTAATTATCTTATACATGTTCCTCACCATCAGCTGCTGCCTGTCATAATGCACGGAATTGTTTTTAAAAGTTATAATAAATGAGACAAAGCCTGAAGGTGTCCATTGTCTCTGAGGAGTGATTACCTTGAGGTAAAATACTCAGATTGAGCTTCCTCTAAGCCGTCACGCATATAAACAGATTTATCCACCTGGGGATGGCCCCCTGCTGTGTTTAAAAGAATTTGCAAAACATTGGCCCGTATTCAGAGAACCAGACTTATAACATATATACGTCCGGTGTTTAGCGATTTTTACTGCTGCGCATGCGTAGTCATTTTTTAACGTAATCTACGTATCTTTTTCTTACGTAGATTGCGTAAATGCGGTCTTCAGACCTGGCCGTGTTAATCATCCTCTCATCATAGTGTGCTGCTGCTCAATTTCTGACCTTTTCAAGTGGACCTCCTATTAACTTTCAAGTTCGGAGCCTGTGCAAAATCTTCCAACCGGACCTAGCGGTGGGTGGAAGCACCGCCAGAGATTCCACCCCCTGACCCTACACACGAGCCAGTTGCAAAGTCTACCTGATACAACGGTGCTAAGCTTAAGATCTTTTTTTATCTGGCCACAGGGCAAATAGACTATTGATACGAACCTAACTTCCAGAGGAATCTTTTCTCCGCGCTAAGCGCGAGCCCTTTCTATCCAAGTTCTCAGTCTTACCAACGAATAGGACTAACTATGAATATTCAAGTTTGCTTTACATTCAGTTTATGACCGCTTATCATCCAGTTGACCTACTACGGCAGTAACTTTTTTCTGGTACACCGGATTTTACACCTTTAAAGTGTTGTGTGGGCTCACACAGGGGCCCTAGTCATTTAAAGGTCAATTTCTACATTACTTTATATTTATGTATGTGCCGATAAGCCTATTTTGAGAGGAAAGCAAGCCTATCCTGGAACACAAACTGGTGTACACCTGGAAATATCTTCTTATTACAACTAATCCGTGCAGGGTAATAGGATTGCATTCTTCTATTCATTTGGCCATTGTTTGTGTGTTTTTTATTGTCTATTATAATTTTTTGATTATGCTTCAGTTTTATTTATTTGATTGTGTTTAATAAATTAATCATTTTATCGAGAAAGTCTTAAATTATTTATTCGCACATCCCTTAGCGATCGCTACATACCTTTGCTCCATATATATTTATATATATATATATGTCACTGTTGAAAAAAGAGCATTAGGCCTGATTCCAATTTAAGAAGCTCCAGCTTTTTACGGGCGGAGTTCTTAAAAATAATCCACTATGCATGCGTAGTAGGTAATTTATGCAATCTACGTACTAGTTAGGTATGTAGATTCACTAAGGGGTTTATTTACAAAACGCGATAAAAAAAAATTTGCTTAAAATCGCGTGAGTTTGCTGTGAATATCAAATCACTGTATTCACTAAAGCTAAACTCACGTGAGTTTAAGCCTCTTTAAAATCGCTTAACCTAAAATCGCCAGTTTTTTTTCTATGTTACACATACAACTCACTGTATTCTCAAAGGCCGCTTTGACAAACTCGCAGTAAAATCGCCATTAAATCGTCGTTTAGCAATTCGCCATTGCCTAGAGGCAATTTAGTGACAATTCACCCTGCGAGCTAGAAAAACACGTCCATCTAGTTGACATGTGTTTTCCTGTGTGTCAAATCCGACCGCAGCATGCTTGAAAGCCTTAGCCATGCTGTGCTGATAGAACTACAAGGCTCAGCATTGCTTAGCCTTGTAGTAATATCAGCGTGAGCATAGTAAGGTTTCTAACCATGCTGCGCTATGTTTGTTGTGCGTGTAACATAAAAAAAAACAGTCTGCACAAAACATACATTAACCCATTAATAAAAGTGTGAATGTAAAAAAACCTTTTCCCTGACTAATAATGTCCCCTAATGTTTGCACTTACCTCCGTTGGTCACCGTGTCCTATACTACTGTGTATGAATGCAGTGTGTGTTTGTTGTCATCTTTCTTGGGAAGCCTTGCTCGCTGTGTAGGATCTTTTTCTGTTGATTACATAGAAACATAGAAAGTGACGGCAGATAAGAGTCACATCTAGTCTGCCCATTTGTTTATTTCGTTTTTTTTTGTTTTTTTTTACATCGACTACTGTAACCTTCTGGTTTGTCTCCTGCTCACCTGTCTTCCCCCCCCCCTTAAATCCATACTCAATGCTGCTTCCAGGCTCATCTTCCTCTCACACCACTCTACCTCGGACTCTCCTTTATGTCAAACCCTCCACTTGTTTCCTGTCTGCTTCAGACCGCTCTTTAAACTGCTTATCCTCACCTTTAAGGCCATCTCCTCATCCACTGCTACCTAACTCTTCCCTCATCAACAGGCACACCCCTTCCAGCCTTCTACTAACCACCGCTATCTGACCTCCCTACTGATCATCACATCTTTTGTCCATGTCCAGGACTTCTCCTGTGCTGCACCTTTACACTGGAATGACCTCACTTCTTCAGTCAGACTGTCCCCCACATTGCAGGTCTTCAGGTGCTCACTCAAAACGCACCTATTCAGGCTAACCGATCCCTCCACTTAACATCCTCACTGCATCCTACATCTATCCCTTCTTTTCCTTCCCCCTTTCCTCCTCCGTAAGTTTATTAGCTCACGTGAGCAGGGCCCTCCATCCTAGTGTTGTTCCTTCCTCCACCACTCCCCCCTTCACTTCTTACCCTCTTGTCCCCTTCTGATACCATTTTCCCCCATCCCTGGCTCCCTTGCAACCTCTCACTGCGCTCTATCCCCTCCTCCCTGATCTGCCAAGCTTGACACCTCGTATTTTGCCTTGCTGTCTGTGCTATCTTCACTTTATTGTATTTTTATGATATCATTTATATTGTATTTTATTATGTACTATGCTATCCATCACTACCCTGTCTGTACGGAGAAAGGAAATGTGGAGATGTTGGCCATAGAAACCAATCAGATTCTAGCTCCCAGCCGTGTCAAGCACTAAATAGCCAGAGAACTGGACCAAAACAACTGGGAAGTGACTACAATCAATCGGACGTCTCCAATCAACAGAAAAAGATCCTACACAGCGAGCAAGGCTTCCCAAGAAAGATGACAGCAAACAGTGGTGACAAAAACTTTTATCCTTTTATTACATCACACACTGCATTCATACACAGTAGTATAGGACACGATGACCAACGGAGGTAAGTGCAAACATTAGGGGACATTATTAGTCAGGGAAAAGGTTTTTTTACATTCACACTTTTATTAATGGGTTAATTCTTGTTTTGTGCAGACTGGTTTTTTTTATGTTACACGACAACACACATAGCGCAGCATGGTTAGAAGCCTTACCATGCTCTCGCTGATATTACTACAAGGCTAAGCAATGCTTAGCCTTTTAGTTCTATCAGCACTGCATAGCTAAGACTTTCAACCATGCTGCACTTGTTTTTTTTTTGTAACTCCTGCGAGTTGCAGCGATTTTTTTAAAGGACAAAAGCGCAGCATCTCGCAGGAGTTTAAAAAATTCACAGGCAATTCGCAGCTTTGTGAATTCGGTGAATTCACGCTGCAAATCGCCTGAAAATCGCGGAGAGACGCTGCAAATTGAATTTGCAGCCACAATTCGTCCTTAGTAAATATACCCCTAAGTGCGGTGTTTAAAGACTTAAGTAAAAGAAGGCCCGCCAGTGCTACCTTGGGGAAAAGTGAACCGGGGGGAGGTATTTAGATTAGGCTAGCGGGGAGTGGCCTAATTATTAAGAAGGTATATACGTTCGGTTACCTAAGGTTACTTAAGGTTGCCTATGGAACTCTTAAGTCCTAAAATTGGCGACGGGTTGTGGAGCTGGACAGGTGAGTTCTCATTCTTAAATTCGAATCGGGTCCTTTGTACCTGTTCCGATCAAGAAATATTATTTATATTAAGACCTGACGGCCCTGATATAGCTGCGATTAAAACTTCTGCTGCAGTGACAAATACATGTCATTTTACAGCTTAATCCGTACGCTGGGCACCCGCTGGAGGGTCATGTGACGATTCTGGTGCAGATCACATGATGATAGCTCCAATGTCTGACGATGCTGCAGACTTGTCTGAAATTCATGGCATCGTGGGATTTGATTATTGGGAGCTCCTAATTTTCAAGCCCAACTAACGATGCCCTCTCTGCTTTGATGCCCATACTGTACAATTTAAACGCCCCCCCCCCACCCAATCATACGTGTTACGTCTGCACGCCTAGCAGACGGAGAAACTGAACAGACAGGACCCGATTCAGACTTAATAATGACAGGCAATTTACGCACACGGCATGTGTAAATCCGGCATGCGCACGGCAGATGTTACGTAGATGTAGGTAACTTGTACATAACTCTGTATGATTGGGGCCTGAATTCCTTACGCAAGCTGATTATACACATTGGCCTAGATCCAGAAAAACGCTTCTGAGCGTATTTATGCGTGGGGGAGACGTTAAATCGCCTTTTGGTAAGTATTGCGCATGCGCACCATAGAAAATACGCACAGTAACGTAGCGTAAAAATACGCACAGTAACGTAGCGTAATTGTGAACGTATGGGCCATTCACGTATATGTCACGTAAGTACTTACGTGTGGTCGTGCCAATTTTACGCGAGTCCAAAATACGTCTGAAATACGTTAAGTAGGCGGGGAGTTGTATTTAAAGTGTACAGTATGGGCGTGCTTAGCTGCGTAAATACGTGTTGCCCGTACGTACGTGTGCGGATCACCGCGGTTATGTTGGTAAAAGTTAAGGTAGGGTTTGGAAAGCGTATATTGACAAAATACGTACGTTCAAGGGGTGTTACTAGGGGAGTGTATAGAAGGTACGCACACGAAAATACGCTACGCGAATAAACGTACGGCAAACGTAGTTCTGGATCTACCCCATTGTGGGTGGAGAGAGGCATTTAAATTACGCACGACAAGGTGATACGTACGACCAGACGTATGCAAGGAAAAGTTAAGTGCCAGGGGGAGGGCATTATGCTTAGTAAGTGCGTAACTCGGGCACGCTCGCGTACTTAAAACAAACGTAAGTCTGGTTCAGGCCCACGGATATTAATTTTGTACGTAAAGCGTTCCGATGCGTAACCGCTGTGGTGCGCGTGTGCAGTGTGAATGAAACAGCTGGTTTACGCATCCATGTTACTAGGGGAGTGTATAGAATATACGCACACGAAAATACGCTACGCGAATAAACGTAGGTAAACGTAGTTCTGAATCTACCCCATTGTGGATGGAGAGAGGCATTTAAATTACGCACGACAAGGTGATACGTACGACCAGAGGTATGCAAGGAAAAGTTAAGTGCCAGGGAGAGGGCATTATGCTTAGTAAGTGCGTAACTCGGGCACGCTCGCGTACTTAAAACGACCGTAAGTCTGGATCAGGCCCACGGATCTTAATTTTGTACGTAAAGTGTTCCGATGCGTAACCGCTGTGGTGCGCGTGTGCAGTGTGAATGAAACAGCTGGTTTACGCATCCATTGCGTGAAAATCAGCTGCCTATTGGAAGTTTAGATCCGGTCACAATATCACAGTGTGTACCCAGCTTAGGAGTGCAAGCATGTGTTTAAAATAAGAAACCAATAACGTTTTCCATTACCAACGGAGCGGCGCTTTTTAAGATTCAGTTTTATTTAGGAAAGTGGCAAGATTTTTTTTTTCTTTCTTTTTTAAATATTTTAGTTGTTTGGTGGGAATGATCCATGCTAAATGAAGAAACCGTGTTGCGGAACGGAGTCGACATGCCAGAAAGTGTTTATAAAAGCGTGAAGGAATTAATGCAGCATATCCGAGGACATCGTATCAAGGTGAATATTATTAATACTGCACTATAAATTTACAGCTAAACTTTCTGGGATGAATGCTGTAAGTTGACACTTTTCCTTCTCATAAATGTCACTGCAAAACTTCTTTGTTTTGGGACCATCCAAGGAGTATGCTGCCTGGCAGGAGTGAAAGGCGACAGACTCCAACCAAATGGCAAGGAGGCGGGGGGGTAAGGGTTAGAGTCTGAATGGGTGGGGCTAGATGAAGCCAGGTGGGGCTGGGGGCGGAGCTGGGCGGGACCATTGCCTGGTAGAAGCTGTCTTCTCGGATGGTCCTCTGATAGATTCCTAGAGTAGAGCCAGCACCCCGAGAGAAAGAGGAAAAAAACCACAGCAGAAATTAACTGCATTTCAGGAACCAGTGGCGGGACTACGGGAGACAATGGAGGCGCTGCTGTATGGTCTACCAGCCTTGAAAGGGGCACTTCTCTGTTGTATCTAGCAGTCCATGGCCGTTGCTGCACTTGCAGTCGTTGTTGCTCATAGAATATAGGCTTCGCAGATTATTGCAAGTGATCTGTAACTTCTACATATGCTATTAGTCCCTGATGCAAGGGTTTCAGGGACAGTGTCTCTCCCTGCAGCTTCCAATAGTTGCATTGGAGAGTCCCCAGTCAGCATGCGCTGAAGGTGTGTGTGTGTGAGTGGCTGATTTTATAGGGGAAGGGTGGCGAGGTCACAGGGGGCCAACATGTAGCTCTCAGTCCCTGATGCAAGGGTATCAGGGCCAGTGTCTCTCCCTGCAGCTTCCAATCGTTGCATCGGAGAGTCCCCAGTCAGCATGCGCTGAAGGTGTGTGTGTGTGAGTGGCTGATTTTATAGGGGAAGGGTGGCGAGGTCACAGGGGGCCAACATGTATCTTGTCTAAGGGCCACTTCTTGGAATTTACGCTACGGTCAGGAAGAGTCTGTTTAAAACATACCATCTATATAAAACATCTACATGAAACAACTTTATAAAACTTTGATAAGGTGAAATAGCCCAAAAAAATAAACACTATTCTGACCATCAAGATTTTTTCTTGGCACACAAAATATCAATTCTATGTATGTGCTCAGACTTCAGTCCACAGGGATTGGAAATACACTATGGCCAACATACGGATCAAGATGAAACCACATGTAAATGGGTATAGCTGGCGCTTACAGGAGAATATCAATAATTATAAAATCACATCATCTGAAACATCCCAAATTCATCCCACATGATCAGCACGTGCTGGAGCGGATTCACAGATACGCGTGCAATAAGTACGCAAATATATGCACGTGCTGGAGCGGATTCACAGATACGCGTGCAATAAGTACGCAAATATATGCACGCGCATTGCAAGGCCACACCCATGACCCTCCCCTCGCAAAAACGGATTTTTGGTGACTTACGACTCCATAAGGCAAGCTTAATTATGGATGTATTTACGTGCCTAAGTTGCTTAGGTACATTACTAACCACGCCCCTAAAAAGCCATCTAAATGCCTCCCACCCACTTTCACGTAACCGCACGATACTGAAGACAACCACTCCCCTCCACGTATGTCACTAAGTACGATTTTGAAATCCTACGTAATTTGCGTTAAAAAAAGTTACCACGCATGTGCAGTTCAACCGTAAAAATAGGCACGGAAAAAGTAGCAAAATCATATCTGTGAATCCGGTCTGCTATCTCCAACATGTGGATCAGATGAATACAACGTAAACCAAGATATACAGCACTCGAGGGGAATTTCAATAGTAGCGTCCTATGGAATAATCATATGGAGCCGTATTCAGAGATCCGTTTTAGCGGCGACTTCTGTGTGTATTTTTAGATACGTTTTTTAACTGCGCATGCGTAGTCATTTTTTGAACGCAGTTTACGTAGACTTTCCGCGTGGGTGTTCATTACAGACGGCCGAAAATGCATTGCGAGCGGACTTGGCAAACGGGCGTAGGTAGCTCCACGCGGAAGTCGATCGGAAATATACGCACCTAGGAATTTAAATAGAAAAGGGCAGGGGGGGCATTTAAGGGAAGTGGTGGGCGCGATTACAAATATACGCACAGACGGAGGACACATACGCTCCTAAGTGGAAGCGGAAAGTTAATGCCAGTCTATGGAGGCGGAAGTCTCCGACATGAAGGATTTACAAGGGGAGTGACTGGGGTTTTGGTGGGTGTAACTTGCTCCGTAGGTGTGTATATTTGCGCTCCGATCACAGCACAGAAGTCTGAATACGGCCCATAACTAGCAGTGATATATGTGGCAGAATTGGCGTTTAGAGGGGGTCCTTATAAACATGGATGATCTCTGTGCCAGCGTTACCACGTTCAGTGCTGAGCAAAGTTCAGAACTAAAATGAAGGTTTTTTTTTTGGGTGCCAAGAGCATCGGGGTAGATCCAGACCTACGGGATTGTTACGTTAGAACGCGTAGCATCTTTACGCTAGCATAATTTCTATGCGCTCCCCTAGGCACTCCCCTCGGTCATACGTACGTTGGCCATTTTAAGCTTCCCAAACCCCACCTTAACTTTGCAAAGCGTAAGTACTGACGTACGTAATGCTTTTACTTACATGACGGCCAAACCCAGCCCATAATGTCCGATTTAAATGCCTCCGCCCGCCTCCAAAGCGTAATTACGTGTGTCGTATTCATGGCCCCATCCCTTCGTTCGTATTTACACTGACGGTACATACGTTAGGAGATACATGGCGTCACATCTGCGTCCATGTGCAGTATATACAAATGGCCGATTTGACGTCATCGGCTAGTATTAATAGCGTACTTAGCTTAGGATCTGGCCCATCGTTCCCTGCCAAGTCTTGGGTGTTATATAGATAAAAAGAGAAAGCACAGTGCTGAACCCAGCCTTGGTATAGATGTTAGAAAGGGCCTGATCCAGACCTAAGTTCACAAGCGATCTTACGCTGGTCGTAAGCGGCGATTCGGGTGTCCGTATTCTTTGTGTATTTTCCGACGACGGGGCGTGTTTATATTAAGAAGTTGACAACTTCCGGTCGTACCAAAGACCTTTTCGTAGCGGCTATTCAGGCGTCCGTATTCTTTGCGTATTTTCCGACGACGGGGCGTGTTTATATTACGAAGTTAGTACGGATGCTGGAGTTAGGGAATGACGCCGGGAAAAGTTAGGGTAGGGTTCAGCTGGCGTACGGAGGTAAAGGTAAGGGGAGTGTCATGGGAGTGAAAGTTTTTACGCTGAAGCGGTAATACGCTCCGCTCTCATGCGTAGGTCTGGATCAGGCCCAAAGTCTCAGTATCAGGGATCCAAAGCTGCCAGTCTCCAGCTGGCGATGACTGTTCCCAATGGGGGTGTTGATAACTTTGTTTTCTATATGGCTTTTATGAGGACTGGCAATCCTATTGGGCAGCTGCTCTATCCTTGAGCCCGATTTCGATAGTTTATTTTTATATTCCCTTCTTTTGGCACCTTAGGGTGTTTTTTTCATTCTTTTTTTATTCCTGCATTTAGTTGTCTATCATCTCAGAGAGCACCATAAGAAGATCATATAGGTCTTTATTAAAGTTCAACTCAATCTCTGCATTTCCAGTTTTCCATTAGAAATTCCCCAGATCGGGTCATTGAAGATGTCCTCTGTAGCCCTTGAAGGGTTCCCTGTGGAGGCTGTACTGATTTTCTGGAGCCTTGCAGGAGGTTGTACTGTGTAAGGGCTACTTGGTTCACTAAGCTGGGGTTTCTCTGTAAGAATCTTTGGCGATTGATTGGTCACAAGAAAGAATCAATCACTGAAAGATTTGGCAAGCCTGCTAACAGCAGAACTGAGGGCCTCACTTTAGCCACAATAGCGTTTTCTTGAGCCTTACGCTTTACACATTTGCTTGGCGATCCATTTCCCCCTACAGAAGTTTCATCGCTTAATTTGTTTTTGCCTTTTATATTCTGCTCAAGCAGTAACATAGCTGTCTTCATATGTTATATAGATTTCTATCTTGCATCTCTGTTCCTTGAGTTTTTGGGCACCCCATGTTGCTCACAGATTATCATTTGCTAGGGTTCCAGAAGTTTTCTCTGGGAATGAGATGGTAGGTCTAGAAATTACTGGTCTTGGTGCCCCCTTCTATACCAGCTTTATGGCTTAGTTGGGTTGCTTTTTTCGTTGTTTGGCCAGTTCGGGAAGTCACAGGATCTTCTAATTTTTGGAAGAAGGATGTGGTTCAGGATGGTGCAAGTCCGATGCCTGTCATTACGAAGTAAGGACAGCCAAAAAAGTTTCTTTTCGGCTGTCTCTATTTCGAATGACAGACGTTTAAAAATGTATTAATTAATGGGTGAGTATGCGATCAGCAGGGGGGTATGAGACTTAGGGTTAGGCTGC
>WWET01000100.1:390597-415178 GCA_011038615.1 Limnodynastes dumerilii | reverse complement strand
TGCTCCAGGGATCAATTGCTATTCCTCTTCGAGGCATATGCTATCATTTGCCCAGCCAGTTCGGAACTGGCTGGGAGAGAAGTGCCCTATTGAAATAGGGCCAATCGTAACGGGGACCCACACTCGTTCAGGAACAGGCTTAGCGATCTCTGATTTCTAGAAGCTAGACAAAGATCTTTCTCCTGTCTAATCTCTTTCAGGGTTTTCACTCTAACATGTTTTAGTGATTGAGAACTGACTTTTGTTGCTTTTAGACTGACAGACACTTGTTCCTTGGTGTCCACACTGATAAGTTTGCTCTTTTTGAAGCCATTGTCTTCACTTTTTGAAGATAGACTTGTGGCACTTTGCATTTTATTTTTGATTAGCATTTTTCTGACTAAAACAAACCCACACCCTCACCCCAAAGACTTCTACTCAATCCTGTAGTACTGCCATGAAGGAGACGTGCTGTCCCTCTCTTGGTTCTCTATTAAACTGCAAAGGATATAAAACAGTTAAAAAAAAAACCTCAAGAACACCCAGAGGTGACCTGTGGGAGAGAACAGGGAAAATCAGCCCGCTGAGGGACGTAATCGTCATCATCATTGGCCAAGTCCTCAGACAACCTCTTGTCCACTACTTGGGGGAGCAGAACAGAATCTTCTCATGACTTTTGGTTCCATCCTCACCCATGAAAGGAGGGGAGATACACACCAACCAGGGCTTTATACTCAACGCTTACTCTTGTGAAACTTGCTAGATGATCCCACCTCCAGCCTTTACACCTACAAGAGATTACTTACTTCATTGATCTCCTGTCATTGTTATAGCTGCCCACTGCCTACTACAAGGGACCACTACTGGTGCCCTCAGATGTCCTATATGGGCCTATCGCCCGCCTATCACCTATTATGGGCCTTGTACCCACTAACCAACAGGGGACTACCCTCCAACTTACTAACTAGGCCTAACACATGAATCTAACCAGGGCCTAGCACCCGCTAACCAACACAGGGACTAGTGCCCAAACTTACCAAACAGGGCCCAAAGCTTGAACTTAACCAGGACTTTATGCCTAAATCTGACAACAGAATCTTACTGCCCTTATCTAACTCAGAGTCTAATACCCTGCAACTACATTTCTCTATCTATAGGGATTATGCTCTGTACTAGAGAGGCCTGATGCCTCACTATCGTAATAGGACCTAGTGCCCTATGACACTATGGGACCCAGTGCCCTCCTGGTGGGGTGGTCCACTTACTCCTGCAGATCCAGAGCCCTATAGCCTATTGCAACCAATCAGATTCTAGCTCTCACTTTTCTTTTTACATACTAGAGAATGTCAGCTAAAATCTATTTGGTTGCTATGGGCAACATCTCCACTTTTCCAAACCCTGCAGCTTAGTAAATCTGGCCCCTGGTCTTTCAGTGAGGGTAGGGCCTCTGTCCAAGCGTGGCGTGAAGCACACATTGATGATAGCGGAGACCAATGCTCGGTATGCTGCTCGTTGCTCAGAGAGGCTTTGGTTACAACCCTAGTTTACCAGACCCAGATCATGTATTGGTTCTGTTCCAGCGGAATAGATGGGCGTTCCCATGTGTATTCATTCAGACCTCCAAAACTCTGGAGTCAGTAAACTTCAGGTAATTCTTGGTTGTCAGATGCACGTCTGAGCTAGAGGGAGGAGTAATAATGTGAATGCGCAATTGTCTGGAAAGGGAAGGCCGGAACATGTGAATCCTGCCAGTTCTTTGGTTAAAGCATCCGATCGCAGAAAAAAGAACGTTAAATCCCTATGCAACCCTATATAATTTTGACTCTTGCATTGCGACGCTTGAAATGTACATAATTTAATCTCGGTTCTGGTCTTAATGGCTTAGAATACTATATTGCATGTAATATTTTGCCTCTTTGAGTTTCTTTATATTCATCAGTAGCATGGAAGAGAGTCTGATATTGTTCCTTGTCCATTCCGCTAACCCTCATTTCGTGGTGATTCTGATGGATGAAGGGACCGTCTCAGGATGAATGGCTGCTCAGAGAGACTATGGCTGTCAGCTCATTCTGCTGGGGATTGCTGTAATTTCACATCCTTTGGCACCTCGTCATGATAGATAGATCTCTCTCAACTTTCTCCAACCATCATCGATCCGAGTTTTATTTCAGCGGTAAGAGGATATTAAAAACACAATCCGTTAAGGATTCTCCGGGATTTAGCCTTACAAAAAAAAATAATAAAAAAAATAAATGCAAGAGAGAGAATGAAATGCTGGGCAGCGGTCTCGTTACAGGAGAGGGTTGGTAGGTCGGTTGTTTAATACAACTGGATGGTTTAGTGCTATAGCGGTGGCGATCCAATGACAGGCGTTATTAGTGTGGATTGAACAGCAGCGGATACAGACTACCGCAAAATGATTGTTTTCCACTCGGAATTTGCGTCTATGTACAAAGACCGCACTTTCCGTATGGATCTGACTTATGAGCAGAACTGGGAATGGTATATAGTATAATATATGTGGGGTATATTAGGGGTCTGAAAGACCGCATTTACGCAATCTACGTAAGGAAAAGATACGTAGATAACGTAAAAAATGTACTACGCATGCGCTGTAGGAAAAAGCGATAAACACCGGATGTTTATGTTATGTCCAGTAGTCTGCGTACGGCCCTAGGTCACTAACATATCCTACATGTAATACATATAGGATATACATCATTAGGAGGATATATATAGGATATACATATAGGATATACATCATTAGGAGGATATATATAGGATATACATCATTAGGAGTATATATATATAGGATATACATATAGGATATACATCATTAGGAGGATATATATAGGATATACATATAGGATATACATCATTAGGAGACTGTAGCTGTATGTACCTTGCTGCAGCCTTTTCTCCTGGCCGGGACAGCTGCTCTCTGTGTTGCGTTGCCTCCAGCAGTTTTTGTTCTTTTCTTCTCATTTCTGGGAAGGGGGGTTACTGGGTAACCAGAACCCGACCCCCCCCCCCCCCCCTGCATGCTCTACTGTGTATATAAACCCCAGAGGTACATGAAAAAAGCTAGTAAGCCACAGAGGGGATAGTTTAAGCTAGGACTAGACTAGGCTGTAGCCAAGAGGTTGTTTCTGAGGAAAGTGGAGATGTTGCCCATAGCAACCAATCACATTCTAACTTGACATTCTGTAGTATGTAAAAAGTGAGAGCTAGAATCTGATTGGTTGCTACGGGCATCACTTTTCCAATCCCGCAGCTTAGTAAATCTGGCCCCTAGGGGGCTGATCCAGAGTTTGAAAGTAACAGCAAACCAGGTGCAACGGAAGACATGAGCATAGCCGTGTTGCAATATAAGGGGTGCAAATGAACCTAAGGTTTTTTCTTGCATACAGGAAAGTGTGAAGGCAGCGGGCAGACTGTAGAATGCATTTGTAAAAGTGGGGCGGGCTGCGGACGATCCACAAACGCACAAACCGGTGTCTTTGGATTGCAACCAGTTATGATAGGTAGCGTACGGGACCACAGCAGCAAAGCTCCATGCAGCCACGTGCCAAAGGACATTGCGAGACTAGGTAATACTTTCTAATGCTGGGCCGGATTCAGAGCACGGAGAGCATCGCATATACGCTCGGTGTTTTCCGACTTGAGATACTGCGCATGCGCAATAATTTACTAACGTCATCTACGTTTCTTTTGGAAACGTAGATTGCGTAAATGCGGTCTTTAAGACCTTTCTAAAAGAAACGTAGATGACGTTAGTAAAGTACTGCCCATGCGCAGTATCTCAAGTCGGAAACTCTGAGCGCATATGCAATGCTCTCCGTGCTCTGAATCTGGGCCGCTGACTGTAATTGGGGGTAATGATTGGTGCGAGCGCCTGTCAGATTGTAAACATCAGAAAATAATAGCAAACAATAATTACATTTTTTTTATTAAAACATGAAAAAATATGAATTTTTCTGCTGTATGTAGAAATGATCACATGCCGGAGAGCCGGCAAGTCTCTCGCAAGTCCAGCCACTCTGTCAAGCACAACTGTAATCCCTAGAGTTACTAGGGGTGGGCGGGACTTGATTATGTTATGAAGCCCCACCCACCTTTTGGAACACTAGAGATTACAGATGTGATTGACAGGGGGAAGCGCTTAATGACACAATTTGCATGAATTTTGTCATTATGCCCTGCCCCCTTGCAGAAATATATGGCTTCCCTCCGGAATCTCCAGGAGGGAAGCTTTAAAAAGTCATCAACCCTGGTTATAATTTGTTTAAGCTTCATATACTGAGGCTTCACAGCCATATTCAAGGAGAAATTAATCTTGTTGAATTTGCTAAGTAACAGCAAATGATCTGCTATTGTCTGGTGACTCACTGAAGGACACCTAGAACATAAGGACTTTGCACAGATGTGGGACCAATTATTTGCTTTCTTGATGGCACAGTGCAGCAGGTCTATTATTTTTTTATAGGTTTAATTTATAATAAGAATCCATGTCGCACATGAAGGGATATTAGATACACCTTAGCTTCCTCTCCGACTTCAAAGCCTTTGGACGTGTTCAACGCATTGATCTTCTACATCATCTGAGAATTCCTGAGGCTACTGTACCACTCACAGTCGTTGTATACAGGAAGTTTGAATTTGAACAAAGTATTGTAAATATTCAATATTCTAAATTCTAAATATTCTGCGGTCTTTAAAGACCACACGTAAGCAATCTACGTAACACATTGGTATGTAGATAGTGCAAAAGAGTTACTACACATGCGTAAAGCTCTACTCTTATAACTACGCACTTAGGAAGCAATGGGCAAGATCCAGACCTACGTACGACAGCGAAGTTACACTAGCTGCTAGCATCATTTCGGCTGTTTGTACGTTCTGCGCTGTTACGACACGTAAGTCAGCCGTAACAATGCAGTAACTACGTACAAAGAATTGTGCCAAAAATACGCTACTGGGGCCGTAATCAGAGTTTCGGCCGCATTGCATATGCGGCCGGATTTTTACGATATGAGCTACTGCGCATGCGCAGTAATTTTGTTACGACATCTACGTTACTTGTTGCAACATAGATTGCGTATTCGCGGTCTTTAAGAGCTCTGAATACCACGTGTGTGGTTACGCTTGTAAAAGTTAAGGCAGGGTTTGGTAGACATAAAACAACAAAAGTCCGTCCGATGCGCGTGCCAGGGGCAAGTGCATAGTACTTACGATAGCGTAAATATGCTACGCTACCAAACGTAACAAGCACTTAGGTCTGGATCTACTCCAATATTCTTAAGTGAGTCCTTGAATCCAGCCCACAAAAATTATACTATAAACTAAAAGGGAACTAGAGGCGCAATTAGCAACACTAGCAGCTGAAATTTGCTAGTCTCTTAACATACAGCAATAGAAAAAGGATACAGTGACTATCTTTTAATTATGTACAGAAAATGTATATAAAGATCCACAGTGTTGGCGTTGATGAAACACAAAACAAATGGCAATCCAGGACAGATTTAACTGAATAAAAATTCAATTGTTCACATAATAAAATACTGAAAATAGTAACAAGTTCAATATGAACTCTGAGATGCTCGCTATGTAAATAAAAAACAAGCAGGCTGTACAAACGGTGGGCACCTATTAAAATTAGACTAATGTCCTTAGTGTTTTAAAACAGTAAATTAACAAAAAAAAAAGTCTCTACTAAAATAATACTGGACCGGATCCAGAGGATAAATAAAAGAGAGAATAAGGATGAATGTTACATCTGGACAGATGTTGGATCTCAGGTGGAGTCAAATGAATGTTGTTTACTTTTACACTGTTATTTAGACTTGGGCTAGAAAACATCGCCTCTCAACTCTAAAGCTGGCCACACACTAGAGGGATTACTGGCACAATCCTACATTTATCGTGGATCGGTCCAAAAATCGCTTGTGTGTGGTAAAGATGGATTCTAAAACCTCAGATTAGATAATCCGATCGAAGGGAATTCCCCATTGATTATTGCCCCAAGGGGATGATATCTTGCAGTGTGTGGGCAAGCCTGATTATCGGATCTCCTGGCTGCAGTTTCCCCGTCTTTCTCACTCCGGCCAGGAGGTGGAGGTACCGCACAATACTGACCGGAGATTCTCCGTCAGCCAGCCCTTTAGAAAGCTGTAGAACATTTCACACTGACAGCTGTCAGTGTGAGAAGTTCTACACAGCTCTGCAGAACCTCTCACAGTCTATTTTTTGCTCTGTCAGTCAATAGGCTGCCTGCATGGGACTCCTGTCAAGACTGACAGGAGTCCCAACCAATCAGAGCTAGACTGCAGCCAGCCAATAGGCTAGCTGCACGGTCTCATTCAGAGATTATCGCTCCCAGTCTCTGCTGTGTGTGGCGCCTAAATTGGGGAAAATCGTCTCAAATATCGTCCACCACACGCTGGGAGCAATATTCTCTCTAGTGTGTGGCCAGCTTTATACTGTTAATTACTAATGAAATTTGCCTTCTATGCAATTCAACATAATTTTGCCAAGGTGTAACTTTTCTCCTAATTCTCTCTTATTTTCAGTCTCTGGTCCACAGACAGATTGTTGCACATCTGAAAATAGTATTGTTATGACAGCTCACACTATGGAGTCTAACGTATGTCTGGTGTTCACTGGAGCCAGGTGGTGGGGACGGACTTTGGCAGTAGACCTAGAGCAGGTCGTTGTCCCAGATAACTGATAAATAGGTATAGAGCACTAGCTTCTAGCTGAGATATAGTACAGCTCAGGCAATACATCTTACAGAAAACCTAATCACAGAATGTATCTATATTGCAGCCTAACCTAACCCTGACTGCAGCCTAACCCTAACTGCAGGCGAAAGGGATTTTCTAGAGACATAACCCGCACTCTATAGTGTGCACCTGATACAGAATTCAGAAACACGAATCCCCCACCTGGATGCTAGATAGTAGGTAAACCAAGGGGCCTGGATCACCTTATTGCAATGAGGCATACAATGTTTATTGTAGAGTGTTGTGCTTTAGTGCCACTTCCAATAACCTACGCGTTTCGACTGATTAGACCTTGAGAAAATTAATCAGTCGAAACATGAAGGTTGTGGTGAGGCAGCTGAAGTTGGTTTTAACGTCATTTATTTGGACATAATGGGGCTGATTCAGAGATGCGATTGCGAAAAGATCGCAAATATACGCATCTAAGGTTAAGATCTTAGCAGGTTCCAGCCCACTGCATAAACAGTCACTCCCCTTGCAAACAGCGGTGGATCTTAAAGTTAGACCACCATTGACTAACCCTAACTCTGCGCTGTCATTTGAGATCTTAAGTGACGTAGTAGCGTTTATTTAAGATCCTAAGTGTCAGCCCGCGCCCACTTTCCCTCATTTCCCTGCCTCCCCCCGCCCATTTCCATGCAAATCCTTAAGATCTTAAACTTTCGCAGCACTTAAGATCTTAAGTGCTTGCGAGCGATTCAAATTTACGCTCTTAGCGAATTTACGCTCCTAACCAATACGTAGACGGCATTGCACTATTACTACGCATGCGCAGTAATACAAATTTTCTAAGATCTTAAATATACGCTCCTAAGTGCCGTGGAAATCGTATCTCTGCATCAGGCCCCATATATTAATTGGAAATTGATCCTGAAGTTTTATGGGAAGAATATTAATATATATTATATATATATTGTGACAGAGACAGCACATCTCCACATGAAAGTAATGTGGAGAATCCTGACCAGGTTTTAAAGCAGCAGCAGAGAACCTGGGTGTGATCAGACTTGGGCTAATCAATAGCACCTGTGCTCTCCTGATATAAGTGTTTGAAAGACAGAGGGTCAGGACTCTTGATGGTGGAATAGCTGCCCAAGTGATAGGCCGGGGGTTGGGTTAGCATAAGGACATCTGGAGCACTTGAAGAGTCTGTGATGTGTCTGTGAACTATGCTTTGACACTTACATGCTGCACTGCTGTTACCAACTTGCTTTTACCAACTTGCTGTTACTGATGTTACCTGCTATGCTGTCTGACTGCTATGAAATAAAGGAGTTTTACTTCATCTCCTCCATGTGATGTGCATCCTTATCACTATATATATATACTTTACAAGAGAGCAAAAAAAAAATTAGCAGTAAATCAATAAGGGATACCCACTAACGGGCCACACGAGGGTCCTTGTTTGAGTTTTTTCTGATATTGGACTGACAACATAAGGTAAGGGAGGATCCGAGGAGAGGTCTCATTATCTGCTAAGTTTCCAAGGGGATATGAAGTAGAAACATCCATACAACCAAGAAAATTAGAAAAGATATTGATTTGTGTCTAACGGAAAAAGAGAGATCTGTGACTGCATAGATTAACTCTAAACGTATTACACTATTGTTTTCTGTATATGTCATTCCATATCCCTGCTTGTCAGCTTCCCCGGTAGTTAAGAGATACAGAAGATACTGAAGTGTAAATCGGATCAGCCTTCGTGGACTTGCTGCTAAGATCTATGCCATTGGTTCAGTGATAAGACTGTATATTTCACTTACACAAGGGGATAATTTATAAGTTTATCTTCTATGTATGTCAGCTTAGGATTTGAAGGGTGGGTTCTTCAAAAGACTGTTAAAACTTAACTTGAAAATTACGTTTGTGACTATTGTGAATTATATTGTGCACTAAGATATGGTCGATATACTTATATCTGTTAGAGATCGTGCAGTGACCACTTATTGGGTGAGCGCAGTTGGGGACTTTGGACTGGATTTACAACCCCGAAATTTTTAACTTGCATGCCTATTTTTCCGTTTATAGCTAATACGCGTGCATAGTAACGATTTTACACTATCTACGTTGCGTTTCGTTAAAGCGTTTCTTTAAAGATCGTGTGTAAGGGAGCAGAGAGCCGGGAGAAAGTCTTTACTCACTGAGTACTGACTGCACAGCCCAGCCAGGGAGTACACAAGACTGCTGGCCGCAGGAGTCAGCGGAGAAGTTCCCACCTCCGGGCAAGAGGCCGGATCCCTGTGCCTCCATTGCTTGGTACTTCTGCCACTGAGATATACGCTATACCATCATGCACCATCTACTGTTCCACATCTTACCAAGGATTTCCCTTCTTCTCTGATCCGTCTGTATGTTCTACCAGTGAACACTGGATTTTAGCGTCACGTGACATGAGAACATCACCATCCTATACTTGTGCCCCTTTGATGCCAAACTGTAAGCTGGCAGCTCTGATCCTCTTTGTCTACCAGCGGACTAACAAAATACCAACAAAGGCAAAATATTGTTGTATGCAAAAGCGTCTAATGTCTTTGTGCTTCAGAGCCCTGCAATTCTTCAGAAGTAAGATGGAAGATATAGTAGACAGGACGGTATTCTAATGACATTATTTAGGTATGTGATACTACATAAATTACAATCATAAAAAAAATAGCAGCGACCGGGTTGCTGTTTTTAGAAATTTATTGTCTGCCTTCGTGCTGGGTATGAAAGATTCCGGGTGATATATGAACGTTAATCCTTTCAGATATGTTAGCAATGTTTATCAATTGCTGTGGAACATATCAACAGAAGGTATTTAGCGGCTGTAATGTTTGACTCGAGCGCGCCGAATAAAAAGAGGTTTTGTACAGCGATGCTGCCCATCATCTAGAGATGTCACAATAATTCTTTTGTAATGGTAATCCTCACTTCAGAGCCGTTGTTTGTAGAATATTTGTGACAGAAAAGGCCTATTTAATACTTTTCGGCTACAGAGCGAGATGACAGATTAAACCCCATGGTGCCCACTATGCAAACAGACCGTATTTATTATGTATTTCATAGAATCGGATGACACAGTGTGCGCCAAGTGGTGAAGGCGAGAGGATTAGTGCGGCTACGCATAAGGTTGCCAATTAAATACAAAGCTGATCCTTGATTGGGCTTAAACAGATTACCAAATAGGATTTCCGAAAGTAAGATGTTTTCTGAAGTACTTAGAAGTTTACTTTGTAGAAGTATTTTACCAACACTTCCCTAGTTAGAAACCATCAATGGATTGCGTGTGGAAGACGTGCAGTACAGGCTGCCGCCACGGACTTGGATGTCTTTCTGTTATAGGGCCGCAATGACCCACTCAAGGTGGGAGGTATTTAAATTATACAGAGGAGGCGGGGCCTGAGTCTGGAAGGGGCGGGACTGTTGGAGCCAGGTAGGAATTGGGGTGGAGCTGGGCAGAACCACTACCCAATAGAAGTTGTCACAGGCTGATAGCTTAAAACATAACCTCCAACATGACCCATTCCATTAGCTACAAAATACTCTGCTCCTCAGCTTGCAACTGCCAGTTACTATGGTAACTATGTTGAAGAGACAAATAGTTTTTTAAATATAAGATTTCACTTCACCAGGTGAGTGACAGTTGGAAGCTCAGGTGCGGAGTATATTGTACCTATGGAGGGGGTCATGTTGGAGGGTATGTTAAAACAGAACTTGGCGCTCCATGTATGAGTGTATGTATAGCGCTGTAGTGCTCAGCACTCATACACGAACAGCCGAGCGCTGTTTTACAGCTTGCTTACAGTGCAGGGGCAGCGGCTGCCACGGTCCCCTTTCTCCTCCTGGCCCCGTAGCAGCTGCACCTCTTGCACCCCCTGTAGTTACCCCCTTGTTCCTAGAATACCTTGCTCATTAGAACGGTCGTAAAGAACATTCGTATCAGTAATGAGCTTCTAATGGATTTCTACAACTGTAACAGACTCTTGTAAATGTTGTTCGAGCCTCTTAGACGAACTTTATCATTATAAAGAGCTAAGTGAATATGTCTGCTGGACGGGCAATTATTTGATGGTATCGATCCATTTGCATTGTGTCCACGCTCCTATGTCAGATGTTAATGCAGTGCACTTATAGCTTTCCGTGTACTGGAAATATAGGCTGAATGATTTATAGAGCGTGCTGCATATTTGTATATTAGACTTGACAGCAATGGTTGAAGTCATTTCATTAGCTGAAGGTGATCTGCTCCAATAGACCTCAAGGCCATAGTCATCAATGAGGAATAGACTCAGTGCATGACTGCTGCGGTGTGAACAGGCTCTGAACAACTTACTATAAGCGATGGCTCCTGCTTATTTATTGTGAGTGTGTTTGTGTGTTTCCAAATTTGGAGGCCTATGAAATGTCATTTGTAAGCAAGTAAATAAGCAGTTGTTGTTGTTTTTTTTTTTTAATTTGTTTTTTTTTGTTTAACACCCTGGAACGGATCCAGGTTTAAGCACGCGCTGTGATCGCAACTCCTCCGCAGCAGAAGCTAAGTTACAGCAGTGCGATTCTTAATTTCGTACTTCCGTATCCTGGACCCGGCCTCAGGGTTTCTGACTTCTCAGTATTTCCTTCTGGGAGTTCTTAGAGGGTTGGCAGTGATGCTGGTATAGGGGCGGGATTGATGGCGGGATTTTATGCAAGTAGCGGCATCAAGCCCCACCCCCTGTCTGACAATGGCACAATTCATAATGGGGCTGATTCAGAGATGCGATTGCGAAAAGATCGCAAATATACGCACCTTTGCTAAGATCTTAGCAGGTTCCAGCCCACTGCAAAACCAGACACTCCCCTTGCAAACAGCGGTGGATCTTAAACTTAGACCACCATTGAGCAGGGTCACAGCAGCACAGAGTATGTCAGGAGATGAGTGATGTGTTATATAGTGGAGGGAGCAGGGTCACAGCAGCACAGAGTATGTCAGGAGATGAGTGATGTGTTATATAGTGGAGGGAGCAGGGTCACAGCAGCACAGAGTATGTCAGGAGATGAGTGATGTGTTATATAGTGGAGGGAGCAGGGTCACAGCAGCACAGAGTATGTCAGGAGATGAGTGATGTGTTATATAGTGGAGGGAGCAGGGTCACAGCAGCACAGAGTATGTCAGGAGATGAGTGATGTGTTATATAGTGGAGGGAGCAGGGTCACAGCAGCACAGAGTATGTCAGGAGATGAGTGATGTGTTATATAGTGGAGGGAGCAGGGTCACAGCAGCACAGAGTATGTCAGGAGATGAGTGATGTGTTATATAGTGGAGGGAGCAGGGTCACAGCAGCACAGAGTATGTCAGGAGATGAGTGATGTGTTATATAGTGGAGGGAGCAGGGTCACAGCAGCACAGAGTATGTCAGGAGATGAGTGATGTGTTATATAGTGGAGGGAGCAGGGTCACAGCAGCACAGAGTATGTCAGGAGATGAGTGATGTGTTATATAGTGGGGGGAGCAGGGTCACAGCAGCACAGAGTATGTCAGGAGATGAGTGATGTGTTATATAGTGGGGGGAGCAGGGTCACAGCAGCACAGAGTATGTCAGGAGATGAGTGATGTGTTATATAGTGGAGGGAGCAGGGTCACAGCAGCACAGAGTATGTCAGGAGATGAGTGATGTGTTATATAGTGGAAGGAGCAGGGTCACAGCAGCACAGAGTATATCAGGAGATGAGAGATGTGTTTTATAGTGGAGGGAGCAGGGTCACAGCAGCACAGAGTGTATCAGGAGATGAGTGATGTGTTATATAGTGGAAGGAGCAGGGTCACAGCAGCACAGAGTATATCAGGAGATGAGTGAGAGTTATATAGTGGAAGGAGCAGGGTCACAGCAGCACAGAGTATATCAGGAGATGAGTGAGAGTTATATAGTGGACAGAGCAGGAATAATTCTGTAGTGGGTGGAGCAGAGGCACAGCAGAGTATAGTATATAAGGAGTGTATATTTCATGGTCAGTGACATAATAAGTTATATAGTGGGGGGAGCAGTGTACCCAGCAGCACTGAGTATATCAGGAGATGAGTGATGGGTATATCAGGGTAGTGATGTGGATATGTGTCCTCTTGTCTTGTCTAGTATGTTTATAGTAGATGAGCACATGCTCCCGAGAGCCTCAGGCCGGCTATCATTGTGGTCAGTGACCTCAGCTGGGTCTCGCCATGGTTGTCTCCTGTGGTGAAAACTCTCTGCTTACACACATCCTCACAATGCTCCTGTCCTCTGCCGCTCTGTAATGTGCTGGGGTGTTCCTAACATCCAGGGGCATGCAAGCTGTGCAGCTGCTATGGGGCACAAAGGAGAGGGGTTGCCAGTGCCACCCGCCCCCCCTGCACTGTAAGCAAACTGTCAGAGGCTGATGAGTGTGTGTATGTATAGCTCTATGTATGAGTGTATGTATAGCTCCATGTATGAGTGTATGTATGTATAGCTCCATGTATGAGTGTATGTATGTATAGCTCCATGTATGAGTGTATGTTTGTATAGCTCCATGTATGAGTGTATGTATAGCTCCATGTATGAGTGTATGTATAGCTCCATGTATGTGTGTATGTATAGCTCTATGTATGAGTGTATGTATAGCTCCATGTATGAGTGTATATATGTATAGCTCCATGTATGAGTATATGTATAGCTCTATGTATGAGTGTATGTATATATAGATCTGTAGCGCTCAGGGCATACATGAAGTGGCAAGCGCTATTTTAAGCTGTCAGCCTCTGACAGCTTCTTTCAGTCAGCGGTCCTGTACAGCTCCACCTCCAGTCCTGACTGACCCCGCCTAGTTTTGCCCATCCAGACTCTGGCCCCGCCTCCTCTCTATGAGGCCCAAGTCTGTCACCTTTCACCCCTATCCAGGAATAAAACTAAATCGTTTGGGAGACATTATATTTTTTCCATTATTTTTTTTTTTTGGGACCCTGGTGAAAGGGTGGATTGAGCTGTCACAAGTGAGTAAGAGAGTATCCTACTGTAAATATTTGGTGCTGGAGCTGCACATTAGTGGGCAAATGCATGATTACAGTGCTCCATGGCAGGGCCCCGGGCCCCAAAATTCCTGGCAGCGAACCTGCATGAGGATAAATATTTCTTACTTTCATTTACTTATGTGTTGTAATCATAATTACCAACTGTCCCCGAAGAACGGGTGATCTCCCTGACTCCCTCAAGTGTTGGCAATCTCCCTTATGCTGATTCTGTTCCAAAAGTCATTGTGGTATGATGACAGCATTTAAAAAATTATCTCCTATTTTCCTGCATTGAGGCCTGTGGAGGCGGCCATTTTTGTGGAGGCCAAGATGTCATCAAAGACTGATAGTTATCTAAGACAACATGGCTTTAATAATGAAGGCCCGGATTCACACTACCGGACATATAGCACATACGTCCGTAGTGTACCGTTTTTTTGCTACAGCGCATATGCTATACGTCCGGTAGTGTGAATCAGGGCCGGAGACAGAAATAAAAAATACACTTTGCTCTCTTGGTAATGAGCTGCAGCGTCACCTACCGTTATCTTTCCTATAGAGATGAGGAAGTCAGCGGATCCTATTCACAGTCTCCATAATAATACCGAAAGTGTTTATTCACTGACAATGTAACAATCAATAAATACTGATGCCGCCATTTTAATTGAGATTTAGCATTTGGCAAATGGGTGGAGCTATTCACAAAAAACTCCCCTTTGGCAGTATAGGACATAGCCTTTTGATGGTACAGAACACACCCCTTTTGTGGAACAGGACATACCCCTTTTGTGGTACAGAACACACCCCTTTTGTGGTACAGGACACACCCTTTTGGTGGTATAGGTCACACCCCTTTGGTGGTACAGGACACACCCCTTTGATGCAGCACCTTAATGTTGCTATTACAATCTCCCTGATATTCATTTGCAAAATTTGGCAGCCATTTTTGTAATCTATATTTCATTTTGGCCTGTATTCAGAGTACCGGACGTATAACATATACAGCCGATGTTTAGCGAATTTTACTACTGCACATGCGTAGTAATTTTTTTAACGTAATCTACGGATCTTTTTCTTACGTGGATTGCGTAAATGCGGTCTTTCAGACCGCATTTACGCAATCTACGTAAGAAAAAAATACGTAGATTACGTAAAAAAATAACTACGCATGCGCAGTAGTTAAAATCGCTAAACAATGTTATATGTCCAGTACTCTGAACACGGGCCTTTATCTCTGGAATTTTCGTGGTATAGCGAGCGCCTTTTTCATACTCACTACAAATCTTTATTTGCATTCTGTAATATCCTCAAAACTAAATAGTGTTAATAACCGTTTTTCTTTGTTTTCCTATGAAAGTCATGCTTAAGGGCTGAATGCTAATTAATTGACTGCTACATGTTTGCAATATCGCCGGCTCCTAGTGTTCCCCTCTGACTACCATCACGAGTCTGCCTCAGTACACAGCTGCTGCAGAGCGACGTCTGGAGCCACACTGCAACCTGAACTCTCACTGACCCGAGGATAAAGACGGAATTTTAAAAAAGCGGCTCCCATGATGCACTGCAAAGACTGGATTCGTCTTTGTGCTGTAATTTGTCTTCTGGGAACATGGAAATGCCATCACGCTATGCATTTATTTGTCTTTGAAGTTAATATTAATTAGCGCACTCATTAGAACTTATTAAATCATGCACAGCCTCAAAAACTCAGAAAACTCTGTCTAATCAGATGGTTCTGTCGTTTACCCTCTGTACAAATAGCAAAGTGAGATTTTGGAATTGTGTTATTTTGCCCATCGGTTATTTGCGAGAAGGTGTGACGCAAGAGGTAAATTACCCAGTGATTTGTGTTTAGTCATTGAGGATACCAATCCCTCCCGAAACAACAATCTGCAAATACAGCAACCTCTCAGGACTGGATCCAGAGTGTGAAAATAAGAGGAAAACAGGTGGAAATTTACACCTGGGCAAAACCATGGATTCAGTCCTCAGTTATTATTACTAATATTGGTTTTGGATTTGGTTTAGTTCATAGTTGCCAACTCTGCCTGAATATCAGGGAGACTCATTGAAGAGTGGGTGTTCTCCTTGACTCCCTGAAGTGTTGGCAATCTTCCTGATGCCAATTCAGTTCCAGAAGTCATTGCGGTATGATAACAGAATTTAGAAATTGTGTCCTATTTCAGTGAGGCCTATGAAGGCGGCCATTTTCATGGGGGCCAATATGTGATCAAAGACTAGCAGTTATCTAAGACAACATGGGCAAGATTTACTAAGCTGCGGGTTTGGAATAGTGGAGATGTTGCCCATAACAACCAATCAGATTTTAGCTGACATTCTCTAGTATGTAAAAAGAAAGTGAGAGCTGGAATCTGATTGGTTGCTATTGGCAACTTCTCCACTTTTCCAAACACGCAGCTTAGTAAATATGGCCCTATGACTTCAATAATGGAGACAGAAATGAAAAACACACTTTGGTCTCTTGTTAATCAGTTCTTCCCTGCAATAGTTTTTCCCAAGTATAAATTTTCATCTGCTTTTCCCTTCTTTTCAAACTCTGGATTCGGTCCTCGGTTATTATTACTAATATCGATTTAGTACTTGAGTTTTAGTCAGTTTTAACAACATGCATGTGCTGTAGCATAGTAGTGGTCTGTTATACTGTATTGACCTCATGGTGCCACAGAATAAGCCACCTATTACCTTAAATCTTAGTTATAAATTCGCATAATCAATTAAAATGAAAATGATATGGAAGAGGGCAAACAAAAGGGCGCTCTCTACCTTGTCAAATAAAAGCGACCATATATCCCTTTTAGCCCTTTCATTACTGGTATCTTGCATAAGGTGCAATGCTGATGGCAGGACCTGTTCATTAATGATATTAGCAGCATAGGCTCTTCATAAGTTCTCAGTGAAAGGAAACCTCGTTACAATTAGTCTTGTCATTACTGTACGTATTCTGACGGCTGATTTATGTTATGATTCACAGTTATGTGGCGGAAAGGTACACTTTTAACGCTATCTGCAGCATTATATAAATTATTAAGTGTGGTCTGCTTGTTACTGTAGCATAGGAAGAAAGTTGTTCCTTCAGTAAGATTTTAGCATAAAACTGCTTTATTAACACATAAAGGGTCTCATCTTAACCGTGGGTCTGGTGGTCACTGAAGCCCCAGATGGTGGGGACAGATTTGGCTGCAAATGTGTGGTAGGTTGCGACCCCTGATGACAAGTCCCAGTGAGATTGGGTGGTTAGAATCACAAGGATTGATGGCAGATGATATACAGATATTAGAGGTACAGCAGGTATCAGGCATATCGGTAGATATCAGTACAGATAAGAATACCAGATGACGACAGTGCTGATATAGATATTAAATGGGAATGTACCCCAGGTGGTGGAGGTACAAGTATGCACCAGATGTAACGGTATAGGTCAACGCACCAGATGGTAATGGTAAAGGACAGAGTACTAGACAGAACAGACTGAGGGACGATCACTTACACATAAAGGATCGTATTCACATTTAAGTAAGTGCAGAATCTATGGGTCTGATTCAGAGATACAATATTATCGCTATTTAGGTGCGTATATTTAGGATCTTAAGAAATTCACATCATTGCGCGTGCGCAGTAATAGTGCAACGCCATCTACGTAGAGGTTAGGATCCTAAATTCGGTAAGCGCGGACCTGTGAATCGATCGCAAGCTCTTAAGATCCGAAGTGCTGCGTAAATCTAGGACCCGAAGGATTTGCATAGATATGGGCGGGGGGAGGCATTGAGATGAGGGAAAGTGGGCGTGAGCAGACACTTAGGATCTTAAATAAACGCAACTAATTCACTTAAGATCTCAAATGACAGCGCAGAGTTAGGGTTAGTCAATGGTGGTCTAACTTTAAGATCCGCCGCTGTTTGCAAGGGGAGTGATTGTTTATGCAGTGGGCTGTAACCTGCTAAGATCTTACCTTAGTTGCGTATATTTGCGATCTTTTCGCAATCACATCTCTGATCAGCCCCATTGTTTTTTAATGCACAATACAAGCTGCAGTATGCCTGGCACATTGGCATGCTGGTGCTTGTGGTATTACAAGTTACAGCATGCCATACCAACCATGTGCACGCTGTGACTTGTAATAACTATACGTGATAGCACGCTAAGGGTTAATGGCAACCCGGGGCTTGATGTATTTAGACATTAAGAAGGTCTTCCTTTTTTTTTTTTAAACATTTTTTAAGAGCTTTATTTAACTACAAAAAAAATTTTTAATACAAAGTGACTGTCTTTGAACCTGAATCGGTCTGCTTTGGTCTTTACTCCAATATATTATCAATATTCACTATTGTTCTTCCATAAACAACAAGTTCCACAGGTTGTGTGTTTTTTATACTTGTGAAAACAAATATACTGCTAAACGAGGCCACAGTTTACTTCAACACCGGGTACTGTAAGTTTCACCCATCTACAGTTGTAGATCTTGCAGTTCCTCTTGGTGGCCATTTTCATTTCTCCTGAGAGGCTCTTCTTTCAGACTTGGCATCTCTAGTGGAAAATGTCGCATTAAGTCCAGACAGTGAAAGGACAGATCCTAATAACTGTCAGAAATAACTATTCTGGACCGGGACTGCTGCCTAAAATATTCTGTGTTCTCCTACTGTGAAAACATTTTATCTGATTGTGACCAACAAACTACTTATTTTTTCTAAATATATTGTTAGTTAGCATTCCAATACATACAATCTCACCAGTGTTAATTAAAATAGGTATTATAACAGTGTTAGGCTGGTCTCTTTTCTTACGGCCCTGATCTATAATTATTTAGCCACTGACCATTTTACGCGCTTGTTCCTGCTAATTTTCCTGAAGAGATTAAATTGTTGACATCATCATACTATCACACTATTATACTATTACCATACTATTATCATACTTCTTTCAGCATGCAGTTGATATTTACGTTAATACATTAGACTAACAGTGTTTATCAGTGGAGATCTGGGGGATCCGTTATAAAGCACCCGATCATTTTGATTTCTACATTCAGCGTTATATACTATCTACTGGCTATAGCTGATAAAGGTTTCTGAGACCTACTTCATTTAACATTGGAAAGAGTATTTGTTTTAAAGAGAACCAGCATATTTAACTCACTAGACTGGGCATGATTCACAGTTAAGGAGATAAGAAAAAACGGATTATACACCTAACTTACAAGGAAACCCCCCTCCCTTGACACACCCGTTTTTGTTGTTCCTAACTAACTTAGCCCATGGGCAGTCATCTTCCCGTGCATATGTCTCTTCTTAACTAGCAAAACTACTCACATACTTAGTAAACCACGCCCTGTCTGCCCCATTTAAATGCCTCCCCCCCACCCAGTTTTCTTAATTTCCTTCTTAACTTGGCCTGGAAGGCCCCTTCTTACTTATATCAGTACGAGCGGGGTTAAAATTCGATCTCCGGCCCATGTTCTGAGTACTGGACGTATAACATATACGTCTTTCAGACCGCATTTATGCAATCTTCGTAAGAAAAAGATACGTAGATTACGTTAAAAAATGACTGCGCATGCAAGTAGTAAAAATCGCTAAACACCGGACGTATATGTTACACGTCTGGTACTCTGAAGACGGGCCTCCGTTCCTAAATCATACGTAGATTGCGTAAATAAGGGTACTACGCATTTTTTTTTTTTATTTTTTTTTTTTGAATTTTTTATTTATAGTTTTAACAAGATTTCCAGCAAAGAGTAAGAACAAATAAACAAACTGAGCAGTAGGGGTACATCACAATTCAGAAATGTCAATATATCAGGTGAATGGCATATCCCAAAGCACATGGTATGCATCCATAGAGGATAGGATTTGTTCTTGCAGTAAAGACTACTACTTAACTGACAGCGTGACGGACAAGACAGACAGGGGTAGGGGGGGGGAGAGGAAATGGAAATGGGTTACACCAAGATAGCGGATGTGTTGGGATCCTGTAGCGCGTTAGGAGGCAACTTGGTAATCTATTATACTCGCCTATACTGGCGGAGATGGAGGCGTCTCGGGGCCTATTTGCTCATGACCGTTAGATATTCCGGTGTCAGCCGGAACTCCAGCCAGCGGAACCAAACTGCTGCATATGCTTGATACCTCGTGGGGGCTGGCAGTACACAACACACAATAAAGAAATATAAAATTATTGTAACATAAGCAGAATAATATTAAAATAAAAAAAAGTAAATAATCTGTCCAAACTAACAGATCCCTGTCACCCCAATGTTTCTGAACTCATTGGAAGTCTTAGATCTTCCAGATTCAGCAGATTTCTTGGTAACAGACACCTCCTCCTCTCTGCTAGCATGCCATGCCGAACCTCTCTGTGCATCCTACTCTATACACAGACATCAGCCGCAGCTCAAGAGGGGGAAGGCAAAGGCACCATCTAGAGGGAAAGCTTTATGTAAATAAAGATATGACAAGTTTGCACTCACATTTAAAATGATTTTCACACATAACAAATATTACAGAACAGCAGTCTCGAGGGGTGAGACAAGATTCGTAGCAGATTATGGTAGTAACATGCAAGATAAATTGTAAAAATGTGAAACTGAGATCTCATCATCAATGCTTGTAGAATTCAACACAGACAAACTCAGTGCCATACGGAATACCTATTCCATTACTCTGTACCAAAGGTTTGTTGTTGATGATGTTAACATATCCAAAAGTAGTATAAAAGTATAATAAAAATACAAGATGTTATTCTGACATATTACAAAGTGCTACTTGCAATAGGCCTGATCCAGACTTAAGGTTGTTTTACGTATGCAAGCGTATCCGAGTTACACACTACTCAGTATAACGCACTTCCCCTCACACACACGTAACTTAGCTGACTTATGTGTTCAGAACCTGCCTTAACGTTTCCTTGCGTGGCACTATCTGTACATAATGCCTTGTCGTACAAAAGTGCCAAACCCCGCCCATATTGTACATTTTAAATGCCTCACTCCCCCCACAATGCGTATAATCAGCTTGAGTAGGGGTGTCACTTCCTATTGTACGGAGTTACGTACAAGTTACATATGATCACGATGTGTAACATCTGCCGCACACATGCGCAGTGTATTCCCACATCTAGATATACGCATGAGGCATGCGTAAATTTGCTGTCGTTATTAAGGACTGGATTCAGATTCAGAAGCTTTTCCGTGCGTTCGTCATAGATCCATACGTTAATACAAAATAAGTACGTGTCACAAAAGTAACGAATTTCGGAACACTTCCGTGTTGTGAAAGCAACCTTATCGTTAGCGCATGTATATGTGATGAAAGTGAAACGTTTGCAAATACGACCGCACGTCTACTACATTGCCACACCCATTTTTTGCTGTTTACATTCTGACTGACACCTACTTATTAATAATCCGTCCGACTTTTTATGTTCGCACGCATTTTTGGTCGTACGGAATTTACTTACGCATCATTCCAATTACGCTTCGTAACTCCATGGTCTGCACATGCGCACTAAATAGAAATCACCCCACTTACGTGTTTTGCGTGCGTAAATTACCAAATATTCTTAATTCTGAATACGGTCCTAAGTCTGGATCAGGCCCAATGTCCCATGTACTCAAAAGGTTAACCTTCACTTTGCAGCAGATAAAAGTATATACAGAGTCATTTATAAAGTGGCATTTGATATAGCGAGGAGAGCTAGAGAGGCTGTTATTGTGTAGTTGAAACACAATCCGTCTTCACTGTCTCCTGAACCCATGTACCTGTGTTTCAGAATTGCCATATGGGGAGAGCTGGTTAGCAATACTGGCATCCAAATCTAGGCAGGAAAGCAAGGACACCCTATACAGAAAACGAGCAGCCTCATGACTGTGCTTCCCCCATTCTGGGTACATAATTGCCCCTACGGTATCTATGTCTGGTGCCGATGAAAGAAAAGAGCTGGTGAAGAAGTGGTCCTGGCGCACATGGGATCCACAAGTCATAACGAGCGTTTCACCGTCTTCTTCAGGGTAAGAAATCAGTCCTTAACTCACATATACCTCACGCGTTTCAATTCACTTTAGATCTTTGTCCAGGAATAGTGTGTTGGGGATGGAGGATATGCAAATAAAGATAACCATAACAGTAATGGAATATTAACAAGAGTAAATTTAAAATGATCTATTAAGAGATGACAAGGGACCAGGGACCGGATTCACAGATGCATGGGTATAAAGTACGCAAATATACGCACCTACGTTGCAAGGCAACACCCATGACACTCAACTCGCACAGATGGATTATCGGTGACTTACACTGCCATAGGGAAACCTTCACTCTACTGTGCATTTACGTGCCTAAGTTGCTTACGTATGTGCGTACATTACTAACCGCGTCCTCAAAAGCCCATTTAAATGCTTCCCCCGCCCACTTTCACGTAATTTCGCACTTACAAAAGACAATCAAGCCCCTCCGTACGTACCGTATGTCACTAAGGGCCTGATCCGACCTACCCTGTTCAGCCGATCTGGGCATGCACCGGGCAGATGTTGACCGGCGTAATCATTGTTTATTTGTGCTCCGGATCGTGCGTCCATAACTACAGCATAGTTACGGAGGAAAGGGCGGGCAGCTCTGTAACTACGCTGTAGTTAAGGAAGGTAGGCGGCAGGAGGGAGAGAAATTAGCTTGGAGGGGCATGGTTAGAGGCTTTTTGCTCCTATCCCGGCGTAATTACACTCGGTTACGCCGGCTGAAGTTAGGGTAGCATTCAGCCGACGTAACTGAGTGTAATTATGCCGGGACAGGGGGAGTGCATAGTAGCTACGCTGGCCGTAAATACGCAAAACGGCACAGCGTAGCTCTGGATCAATCCCTAAGTGCGATTCAGAAATCCGTGTCTAATGGACTTCCGTGCCTAAATCCTACGTAACTTGCGTGGAAAAAATTACTACGCATGCACAGTTAATCCGATCCTAAAAATACGCACGCAAAAAATAGCTAAATCTTGAATCCGGTCCCAGATCCAGAATTCTGTACATAAGAGCACGTACTGCAAATGCAGAAATACCCAATGCGATCCTACTGCACATGCACACACATGGCTGTTACGCAGGGTTCCCAATTATTTGGCAGATAAACGCTATCGATCCTCCTTCCAGACTCACTGACAGCCAGGTGGAGCGACAGGGCTAAGCTCTCAGCTGCTGGCAGGGTGTTTATAGACATTGTAAAATTCTCTGGGGAGAAGGGGTTGTATGGATGAATACGGGAGCTGGGATGGACCATGCGGCAGAAGGACAATCTAATCATCTATCAACACATGCTCAGAGTGACCGGCATTTTGTGCATGTGCAGTCAGTGCCAGATGGGAGAGTGGGTGGAGTTTGAGTTGATCACCGTTGCTATGAATACAATCCCTACCTATCTACTGTCATCTTTCCAATCTGCTTTCTAGAAAAAATAAATGCCTTTGTGCAATAATAAGCCCATGGTGCTGGGTGCAGAAGTTCGCTGAGTAGGGGACACATCAATGGCCCCACCCCCTTCATGACATCATCAGTGACGTCACATAGGGTGTAGGGTGGAGCGGATCAGCATTAACCTCGTGCCTCTGCGCAGAGAAGTTGTTCCCTGCGCGTTGAGCCGCAGAGCAATGGTGAGTATTGTAGGCCCCATCAGCTCAAGTCCCGGCACAATAGTCCCAGCTGTCCCCCCCTGTTGGCGGCCCTGGTCCTAGCTGACTTCCCCTAATGGCGGGCCCTGCCGCTGAAGAGCAATAGTGGATCACGTGTGATTCTAATTTCCATACATGCGAGGAGAGACCACTTCCCTTTCACGTATGGACTTAAAATGCGCCCTCCCTCCTACCATGCAAACACACCATACACATGGCAGATCATCCCAGCCTATCGTTGAAGAAACTTCCAACGCAAAATCCGGGATCCAGAGGATCCACATTTCTTAATTCAGGATCCGATCTATAATACCATAAAACAGCAATGGAGCTTTGCAATATCCTGGACAGAGGTGTCAGCCATTTTTTTTAATAATTGAACTTTTAAAACCTTGTTATATCTGGTACACACCACTCATTGCATAATTTTCCTATTACAAACTGAACGCCTTTGCTGACACGTCAACATTCACCTTGGTCGACCTTCTCATCCTTATGGTAGATAATTAGTAGACAGTAAGAGTGCTATATTAAATGTTCCAGGTGTCCATCAATAAAAACGCTGTCTAAAATGGAAATGCCTTGAATTATTATTCTAGTGTTTAATTCCTTACACGCCTCTTTTTCATGGTTAATGTTCTCCTTTTTCCTGCTACTATTTTTTCTTGCACATGTTCGAAGGGAAGGTTATCTGTATAGAGCCGAGCTGTTGATTCTCTCTTGATCAATATGTTATTTTATTAAATTGGTTTTACAGGACAGGATCGGTGTTAATAAAGTTTTAGTTAAATTTTCTTGAAATAGTTTCAATGATGTTAAAAAACTAAGTTTTCTTTCCTTGCATCAGAAATATAGAAAGCCAACAAAAAAAAAGTGAATTAATAAGGGGAGGTACATTTTATTCTTGAAAGTGTTGATATACAAACTTGGACATTTACTCGAAACTGCCAGCTGAATATGAGGGAAATTCCCTGAAGAGTGAGTGATCTCTCCCTGAAGAGTGAGTGATCTCCCTGACTCCCTAAAGAGTGGGTAATCTCCCTGACTCCCTGAAGAGTGGGTGATCTCTCTGAATCCCTGAAGAATGGGTGATCTCCCTAACCCACTGAAAAGCGGGTGATCTCCCTGACTCCCTAAAGAGTGGGTAATCTCCCTGACTCCCTGAAGAGCGG
>WWET01000100.1:321407-341063 GCA_011038615.1 Limnodynastes dumerilii | reverse complement strand
TAAAAATACGCACAGAACGTTAGTTAGAAACGGATCTCTGAATACAGCCCTAGGATCCTTAGTTTAACTAAGTATGGGGTGGGGTTTGATTACACCATTGTTCTCATGCCCCACCTATCCTCTATGACTCACAGTATTGATAGGCAGAGGAGGCAATGATTTGTGGATATGTTAAGCCCTGCTACTACTGTAAAATTTAAAGCCCCTCCCTCCCCCGCCCACCTTGCCTACTTTTGTTGGGTAGAGATTAAGACCTAACCTGTCAGAGACAGGTCTCCTATCACACAGAACTGAGTTCCATACAACAGGAGATCCGGCTCCCTTCCCTCCAGAAACCCACCTAAGCTTGCGTCATGCGGGTGTCAGACGGGAGTCTGGATCCAGCCCATAGTTATTGTTGCCGTAGTAACCGGAACCGCTTTACCTCCATTACTGGATCAGTCCCCCAGCATGCTACTAGTATCCTTTAAATAAAACAAACCAATCACCCATAATACTGTCCCCGGAGACTTGTTTTAATAGAACTCATAACAACTATCGAATGACTTTCTCATGCGTTACTAATTATCATCCTCTATATTCTGTGTTATAAAGGGCAAAAGAATAAAGTGTCATTTTTCCTCTCTAAAACACCAATGACCTACTTCTCTTCTCTAAAAATATGTGTGATGATTAATATAAGTACCTAGAATGTGGTTTTGCTCGTTTGCTCCATAACCTTGTTTTTTGGTAAACAAATAATAAAAAAAATAGCTGTTTTATAGCAAAGAAATATATTTAATCTGCGGCTGTTTCCTTGTTCTACAGTTTGACCTTTTACACGGCATGAATAAAAAATAAGTCAGGTTGGCTCATTAGAAAATAAAAGTTGGTGTAAGCTTCCAGTTACACTGATGAACGATTTATAAATATGAAGTTAAAGTCCAATGATCCGTAACTTCTCTGGTACATTCTCAATTGCCTGTATGCCTATCAGGCTCTGTTAACCCGTCAGACTGTGAAGTAGTTAATTGGAAGAAGCCTAAATGCTTTTATTTATATTGTTATTTGGTTGTTGTGCCTCCTCATCCCTGTTATGCGCTGACGGAGTTTTTGCATAAGACGAGTCTGTTTTACGCAAGTCACACTTGGGAAATAAAAGTCAGGATTCTGTAATAATCCGTAGTAATTGTCCTAGCGGGAATATCAACGCGATAGGGGCTGCAGCAAGCCGTTCACATGAAATCAGCCTGTCAGACGCTGCTTAGTTTAAAAAAATGACTCAAGGCTGTCTGTAGTTTCCATTCTGCTAGGAGCTTTCCTCAATTTGGCAAAGGTAAAATATGGCATGTACCTGAATGCCGGGATCCGGAGCCAAATATTTTTGCAGAATGTTTGCAAATATTTCCAAATAGAAAAAGTAAAGGGTGTTCAGCTTTAAATTTGCGCCCTTCTGTAACAATTTAACACCAGTGACCATCCTAGATTATAGCAAGCCATTATATAAACCGCAATCTTGTAACCACAATAAAAGAAAGTAAATCTTAGTCACCACTATACATTACAGGCAGTGTACTAGTCTCTGCTCTCCCAGTATCCCCATCATGTCTTTCCAGCTCCCAGTACTACTGTGTTACCACCTCAGATGGGAGAATATTCAACTTATCCATCACCCTTTCAGTGAATTCATTTTTCCGCACATTTCCTCTGAATCTACCACCCTCCATGTCCTCGTGTTCTATTACACCTCTTCCTTTATATAATGTCGCTCCTGTACCTGTCACCCTCCAGTATATACACATGTCCTCATGTTCTATTACACCTCTTCCTTTATTTAATGCCCCCTCCTCTAACCGGTCAAAACCCTTGATATATGTGAAAGCTGCTATCATGTCCCCCCTCTGCCTTCTCTGCTCCAGGCTATACATGTTTAGTTCCTCTAGTCTCTCTCTGTATGGTGTGTGACACAGGTCATGGACCATTTTAGTTGCTCTTCTTATACAGTCTGATGTATTGATGTCTTTCTGGAGATATGGCCTCCAAACATGAACACAGTATTCTGGGTGAGGCCAGCCCAACGATCTATAAAGGGGCATCACTACCTCTCTCTTTCTGCTTATAATTCCTTTCCCCATGTAACACATAGTTGCCGACTCTCCCGGAATGTCCAGAAGACTCCTGAAATTCGGGCAGTTCTCCCAGTATCACGGGAGAGCCGGCAAATCTCTCGCAAGGGTCTTGAGTCTCATGGTTTCCATTAAACCACGGCCTCAAGTCCTGCCCCCCTGCCTGGCAACACATTTTTTTAACTAGTGTTGCTAGGGACAGGGAGGGACTTGATGACGCATATTGCGTCATCAAGCCACACCCCCATCCCTATGAAGCCCTGAAAGGGGTAATTGATAGTCAAGGGGCCGGGCTTAACGGTGCGATTTGCGTAAATCGCACCATTAAGCCCCGCCCCCTGGACGCATCTAGTGCTTCCCTCCGGGATCTTTTAAAAGTCGGCAACCCTGATGTAGCACCATATCAGCAGGTGCCCTACACAAGTGTTACAAGCTGCAGCAAACATATCTAACCTTGATAAAGGAAGGAGCTGAGGGCCACATTTCATAGCTCTGGGGGCCAAAAGTGGCCCTAGGGCCACCTGTCTCCCATCCCTTCAATAGATGGTACGAGGGAATTTTTCTGCACATACACTTTTCTTTTTTGGTCTCCCCAGCAGGCATCTAGAAAATATATTTATAAATAATTGCAGGTGGCGGAGATCGTATTTCTGCACCATCCGGGCCCGCTGTGCGCACATGATACAGCTGTTTTTTCATACATAATTGTCACGCGTCTCTATCTTCCCCCATCCATTGCTTACATTGATTTGTTACCTCTGCTATTTTCCTAGGTACCTCCTGGGGATAATCACTATATCACCGTAAAAGAAAATATATTCTCGGGGGATTTTATTTTTATATTATTATTGTCTCTTTAGTGCATTTTAATTTGATCACAGGAATCTATCTATCGCCCTGTCAGTACCTAGTGATAAATGTCCGACCTGACACGCAGATTTTAATAACCGCTGCATTATGAACGGCCTGTGGGTTCCCGGTGTAAGAGCTGACGCTTTAATAAACACGGAGATTGTGTTGTAGAAAATGCCAGATCTTCGCCAGGTATATGAAATCCAAGTTGTGACATTTTCAGCAGAATACTAAAGTGGATATTTGTACCTGCAAATAGAAAGAGGTCACATACCATTAAAAGTCATCTTAGTTACCCGCACAGAAAATATTGCATACATTAATAAGTAATGTGTTTGCAAAAGAATGGTAGAGAAAAAAAACCCACAAGGTTGACGAATAGAAATATAGAATTTGACGGCAGATAAAATCCTCCGGGCTCACACATTCTTTCCATCTCTATTTTTGAAGTTTAATCATATAATGGCCCCAGACCCTACTTGATCTTCAGTTTTGTTTAAGACTCAGGATGTCTATGCACCGGAGCGGGATGCAGCTGTTGGTCTGGCTGGCCCATAGGCATATCTATAATGGGTGCAGGGTGTGCAGTGCACACAGGCTCCTCAGAATATGGGGTCCTGTGACATGCATCTGGCACCCTGGGTTGGCAGGGGAAGGGGGGGCCCATTTAGCATCTATTTCTTTCCTCTAAGATCTTCCGGAGGTAAGGAATAGATGCCGAATGAGCCCCAGTTTCCCTACGGTGGGACTGTCCTGATTCATGGGCCGAAAAAGGGGTGGGGCCTAACTGCGCTGTAAGCCCCACCCTTTTTGGTCCGCAAATCGAAACAGTCGTGTCTTAGGTGGGGGGAAGGGCATGTGCAAATCTTCTTAAAACGCCCCTGGGCTGGTGCTATTTAGAAAATGATGCAGCATGGTGGCTCAGTGAGTAGCACTTGTGTCTCACAGCACTGAGGTTATGAGTTCGATTCCAGGATTATGCCTTATCTGTGTGGATTGTGTATGTTCTCCCTGTGTCTGTGTGGGTTTCCTCCGGGTACTCTGGTTTCCTCCCACATTCCAAAAACATGCTGGTAGGTTAATTGGCTGCTGAATAAAATAACCCTAGTCTGTGTGTGTATGTGTGTGTCTGTGTGTGTGTAGGTCTGTGTTAGGGAATTTACACCAATGGAGCAGGGACTGATGTGAATGTGAAATATTCTCTGTAAAGCGCTATATAAAAACCTTGTTGTTCGAAACAATCTGGAAATAGAAAATTGCTATTAATAGGTACCTATTTCGCTTTTCCTGAAAGCTACAGGTTGCGGCACTTGCCGTCAGTCTCCATAAATCTGTAGTATGATGGTCTTTCGCATGGTACCACATCCCACCTGCTGCAGATTTAGTGGGATTACGTAGTTTAGTGGGATTACGTAGTGGTCCTCTGGTTTTATAGAGCTTCTAATTTGTGAATTCTCCCCTTGCATTTATGGCTTTGCTCCAGCAGGACTATGCCTTCATATTTATGCGCTGGCCACACTTAAAATTTGGATTGTACCCTAAGGGATTAGCTCACTGAACGATTGAAATCCTCCCGCCTTCTACCTTTCAAATATGCTTTAAATGCCCCGTCCCCTGTCTCCCCTTCAAAATGACTTCCAACACAGAAATCCGGAACCATGTTTATACCGAGCATGTTTGAATGGCTGCACTGTGTTTGCCTTGAAGGTTTTCCGCTTATCAATGACTCCTTAAGTACTGTTTCCTGACACTTCCTCTAAACCTACCTACCTCCAGTGTAAGGGCTGACTTCATGCTCTGTTACTTCTCTTCCTTTGCCTAATGCCCCGTCCTGTACCCGGTTACACCCCTTGATAGATGTAAAAGCTGATATCGCATCCCCCTTTCCCGCCCTTCTCTGCTCCAAGTAATACATGTCTAGTTCCTGCAGTAATGCAGCCTTCACTATATGCTAATTGTCCAACTTTACTCTAAGGGCCAAATCCAGTCATTTTACACACGCAAACGTACCGGAGTTACGCACTACTAAGTATAATGCACTCCCCCGGTCACTTCCCTCGCACGCACACACGTAACTTAGCTGATTTAGGAGTACAGAACCTGCCTTAACTTTTCCTTGTGTATCTCTGGTCGTGCATATCGCCTTTTCATACATAAGTGCCTGACCCCGCCCATACTGTACCATTTAAATGCCTCCCTCCGCCCACAATGCGTATTTTCGGCTTGCGTAGGTCATGTCCTATCATTCGGAGTTATGTACAAGTTGTGGAACATGTGCGCCGTGCGTTTCCACAGCCAGATTTATGTAAGCATCGTGCGTAAATTAGATGTCGTTACTAAGTCGTTATCTGGCCCTAAATGTCTAAAGATGTACAATATGCTGCCCATAGCAACCAATCAGATTCTATGATCAAGCACATCTGTAGGTCAAATGCTATGCCTAGAACATTGTAGAGAATGATTGGTTGCCATTGACAACCTCTCCATTGTTCTGTTTTAGACTTTGGAACCTTTTCTCACCTTATTGTTACCTTGATTGCTGATGCTAATATCACAGGAGGTAGTCCGTGAACAGAATGACGAGCACTGAAGCAATTTCATCTTCAGTTTGACTTTCATTAACACACTCTGTTTTAACAGCCTTATCCAAGAATATTAAAGCATTTAATAATCGCAGACACTTAAACAGCATCTGTTACAAATGTATAGATTTTCCAAGCGCTTCTCCGGATAAACAGAATTCTCTATTCCAGTGAGAGAACTGGCATTTATTTAGATTACGTGGTCACTTCTACTCCTTAAGAGGACAGACCCCCCAACATGACCCATTCCATTAGGTACAATATACTCCGCACCTGAGCTTCCAACTGTCACTCACCTGGTGAAATAACTTAAATGATATTTAAAAACGACTTGCCTCTTCAATAAAGGTGGTTACCATAGTAACTGACAGTTGGAAACTAAGCAGATTATATTGTACCTAATGGAATGGGTCATGTTGGAGAGTATGGGCCTGATCCAGAGCTATGCCGATGCGCTGTACGTACTAACGCACAGCGTATGGGCATGCACTCCCCCTGTGGCCAGCGTAAATACACACTGTTACGCCGGCTGGAGCCTACCCTAATTTCAGCCGGCGTAACAGTGTGTAAATACGCCGGTCACAGGAGCATGTGTCCTAACCCGCCCTTCTGCCCTCATTATCCTACCTCCACCTGCCTTCCTTGCCTAAATACAGCGTAGTTATGGAGAGGACCGGCCTCCTCGCCGTAACTACGCAACATTTAGCGACGTCCGATCCTAAGGAACGGGTTTCCCTAACTACGCCGGGCAACATCTGCCTGACGCATGCGCAGATCGTTAGTCTGGATCAGGCCCTATGAGAGGACCTGGAGACAGAGGACTAGCTCCCGACTTGAGTGCGCTTTATGTACTTACAGAGATTTGAAAGTCTGCACACAAGAGGCGAGTGCCCTCCCCCAGAATTCCACTTTCACGTACAGAATTTTGGCGACCTCCGTGTTCATAACTCTGCCTTAACTTCTCCGCACTCATCGGAAGTGCCTAACCCAGCCCATCGTGCTCAATTTAAATGGCGTTCCCCCTATCCACACTGCCTATAATTGAACGTACGGAGCCCCGAAACTAGTTTTGTACATTCCGTGTTCCGATGGCGGGATCCGCTTCGGGGGTCTGATCCATAGATGAGTGTAAATAAGAACGCAGTGAGCGTGTTGTAGACGTGGGAGAGACTGTGCGCCATCTAAAAGCGCACATAATGGTGACTTTGGAATGTAACCAATTACAGGAACGTCGCGCAGGAGCTCTTAGAATTGTAAATTACGGAAAATGACAACAAACTAAATTTTTTATTTTTATTAAAAACATACTGTGCATAGAAATGAGGTAACATATGTACAATACTTCCGCAGCAATTTCGGAGACTTTGTAATGTGTTCAAAGCGTCACATCCTAATAGACGCGTCTGAAATAGGTCGCGGAAGATCAGCCCAATGGACGTGCACACTCTAAGGGCGAGATTTACTAAGCTGCGGGAAAGGAAAAGTGGAGATGTTTCCCATAGCAACCAATCAGATTCTAGCTCTTACTTTCCTATTACATACTAGAAAATGTCAGCTAGATTCAAATTGGTTGCTATGGGCAACATCTCCACTTCCCTTTCCTGCAGCTTAGTAAATCTGGCCCTAAGTCTCTATGTCTGAAATGCCGGCAGATGCCAGATGAGTCTGTATGACTAAAGTGCCATTATTTCAGTCATATAGATTAACATGGGCCCATCCACTGAATGGTGCTCCATTCACATGGGGGAGGGGGCAAAACGCCCCCCACCCCTTTTTTTGCCCCCCCCCCCACAACCGCTACTCCGGCGCTACTGTGTGTATAAGAGACTTATACGTTTCTGTTTTCTTGTGCTACTGCAAAAACTCAGTTTTTTTATTGAAGTATAAATTATAATAGTTTTTGGACAGAAATAACATTGAATTGTATTAATACACAGCTGACTTTTTTCATTATTTTTCTCTAAAACAGTTTTAGGTTTTATTCACAGGGAAGAACTTATAAATAGTAATTACTATATCTGAAAGGTTCAGATCCAGAAAATGATCAGAGGCACTCCTAAGAAAATGACTTTCTCCCATGTTGTCTGATCTCCTCCCTTCTAGTATAACCTGATGTTTATAGCTATATTGATCACATTTCCTTCCCCCGTCACACACCTCTCTTTGCAGTCTCTATACACAGAGCGGAGTTCATAAAGGGAGACGTATGGCTTTAAAGACCTTGACAAGAACTGCATGCACTGTGCTGTGAAGGTCAGAATGAATTAGGGTCTCGTGGTAGATTTACCTGTCTCATTCTCCCAGATGAAGGTCCCGTTGTGTGTCCATCACTGAACCAGTAAGCGCAGGCTGCGTCCTACCCTTGTAAATCTAGACAGCGATAACAGGGAGGGAGGGAAGAATCAATACAACGATTACATAGGAAATAAAATAAAACTCATAGACGAAAAAATAAAAGACATTGAATGGCCCTTTGGTCTGCCAATATCCATGAGATGGTAAAGACCTAGATAATGGACAGTTATTAGTCTCTCTTCCACCGACCCACTAGGGTGACCCTTCTAAAGATGTCCATTGATTTTCACATTACTTTTTAATGTCACATATTAAAATCTTTTGCAGATCTACTCAGTTATCCTTATATTTTACTACACTACTTATTGCTTTACAGCAATAGACTTCTCACAGGGAGTGAGCTCTCTACGGCCAACAGGCTCTTAGCTTTGCAAGACGGGCAATTTAGAAACTTAAATCTCCTGCAGACGCAGATATCCCTGCACCATGTGGAGATGCCTCATACATAGAAGCTATGGGGCAGTTTCCATGACTACACACACTGAACCAGATCTATTGCCCCTCTCTTTTCTCAGCATAGATTTAGTCATTTTTCTGTGCATATGTCTGACCTGATCTGCATTCAGTTTGCTCTATCCAGACATCCGATATATGAAGCTTGCAACAGCTTATGACAGGGGGCAGGGTAGTGCTTGAAGTTGGGTGCTACTTGGTATTAGAATGTACTGCGTACCATTGTAGACTTCTGAGTTGCTACCACTGGATACAATGGAGGAACAGGACAGAGGGAGGACAGAGGTGGAGGTCAGAAAAACAGGGCAGAGGGACAACAATGGGACAGAAGCAGTGGATGGAGAAACAGGACAGAATGACAGGAGTAGAGGACAAAGGAATAGGAGTGGAGGACAGAAAGACAGGACTGAGGGACATAAGCGGAGGATGGAGGAAAAGGACAGAAGGACAAGATCAAAGGATATAGAGGAACAGGACTGAGGGACAAGAGCAGAGGACAGAGGGACAAGAGCAGAGGACAGAAAAACAGGACTGAGGGACATGAGCAAAGGACATTGAAACAGGATAGAAGAACAAGATCAGAGGACAAAGAGGAACAGAACAGAGGGACAGGAGCAGAAGACAGAGGAACACAACAGAGGAAGGACAAAGGGAAAGAAGCAGATTATGGAGGAACAGGTCAGAGGAAGGATGGATTAAAAGAAGCAGAGGATAGAGGAATAGGACAGAGAGATAGGAGCAGAGGACAGAGGAACAACAAAGAAGAAAAGGAGCGGAGGTCAGAGGAACAACAAAGGATAAAAGGAGGGAAGGTTGGGGAACAGAGGACCAGAACAGAGGAACAGAGGACAGCAGAATAGGAAAGAGGGACAGAAGCAGAGAACAGAAGAAGACAGATAGATAGGAGCAGAGGATTAGGACAGAGGAATTGGAGCAGGGGACAGAGAAACAGGACAGAGAGACAGAAGTGGAGGATGGAGGAACAGTGCAGAGGAAGGACAAAGGGAAAGAAGCAGATTATGGAGGAACAGGTCAGAGGAAGGATGAATTAAAAGGAGTGGAGGACAGAGGAATAGGACAGAGAGATAGGAGCGGAGGTCAGAGGAACAGCAAAGGGTAAAAGGAGCGGAGGACAGAGGAACAGCAAAGAGGAAAAGGAGCAGAGGACTGAGGAACAACAAAGGGGAAAAGGAGCGGAGGTTGGAGAACAGAGGACCAGTACAGAGGAACGGAGGACAGCAGAACAGGAAAGAGGGACAGAAGCAGAGAACATAAGAACAAGACAGATGGATAGGAGCAGAGGATTAGGACAGAGGAACAGGACAGAGAGACAGAAGCGGAGGATGGAGGAAGAGTACATAGGAAGAGGAGCAGAGGACAGAAGTACAGGACAGAGGAACAGGAACAGAGGACAGAGAAACAGGACAGAAATGGAAGACAAGGTAACAGTACAGAGAGGCCGGAGGTCTGGATACATCTCTTTATGATCATCTAAGCAGCCACCATAACCACATTGAACATTTGTTATTCACAGGTATCAATAAACTAGACGTTAAGCAGCAGTGGTATTCATGGAGGGTTTAAGAAACTGCATTATCGCGCCTGTGATACAAAGCCTTATATAATGCACACAAATGCGTTTCATTTACACCGCGTATTTCAGCGGTTTTAATAAATGACTGGAAATATTATTTCCTTGTAATAAAAGGGTCTGAATGTCTTCAAAATTACACACTTGTCATGTCTTAAGTAAGTCCTCAAAGTGTTTCTTCCCGGGGTAACTGAACTTGGATATGAGATTGAGATTGTTGGCGTATACAGGGCTTTCATGTCTGAGAGTGTAATAGATGAAACCGTTGTCTTGTTCTAATAAGTAGCGAGCTGTAATATTCTACCAGGAAGGCCTAGTCGTGGGGCCGGAGGTGATCACGCTTAAATCTGCGCTGCTGTTATTTTCTTAACATGTATTTAAGCTACCTTATCATTCCAACATTAAAGATTCATGCTGGCTTCTATAATCCCCTGCACAGCCCTGTTCTCAATGCACCGTAAATGCCTTAGTTATTTTGCAAAAGAAAAACAGACCATAAAATGCCAGCACAAAGACCTATATTACGGCAGATTAAGGTATTTTAAACTGCAATTAAATTTATTTAAAACAACTGGAGAAAGAAATAATCTTAGCAGTAAGCAGGCTTTTCATGTGTACAATGCAAATAAAAAGATCATTTCCTAGCAGGGTGTATTCCATTTTCTATGACTGGCCAAGCAAATGTACTTTTGTGGGTTGATGCTAATGTTTGGACCCATTCTGGCCAACCTGTGGTTTTCCTATCCCACCCTGCTCCTGTCTCAACACTATTTAAGCCTCTAGACCGCTGTCAGCTCATAGATGGCGGTGCGGAACAAGCCCCCAATCCAAACTTGCACCTGGGCCCGTATTCAACCCAGTTCCCCCCCGGAAATATTTCACATACGTCTGTAATTTACTGCATATACGCAATCTACGTAACTAAATGATACGTAGATTACGTAAAACAGTTACTACGCATGCATAGTAGCTATTATCGGTAAATTACGGACGTATGTGCAATACGTCAGAGGGGTGAATCCGGGCCCCTGTCTCTAAGCTATGGGGCCAAGTTGGCCGATTTTTGTCCCTGGGTCCTGGTCAGAAGTCCATGCAAGAGATTAAAGTGGTTGTATAAACCCCTTGGGACAGATTTTTTTAATCTGCCGATCTGGAAAAGTAGAGATGTTTCCCATTCCAACCAATCAGGTTCTAGCTGACATTCTCTAGTATGTAATAAAAAAGTGAGAGCTAGAATCTGATTGGTTGCTATAGGCAACATCTAGACTTTTCTAGCTTAGTAAATCTGGCCCCTTGTATTAAGGCATGGATACACTGGGAGAACTTCTATTGGGGATGTAGTTGGTAGTTCAGGAATCGAGGTCTGGATTCACAGTTACGTAGTTTTTGTTTTACGTATGTTGTTTTAAGAATTGATCTACTGCGCATGCGCTATCTACGTACCATTTCTAAAGACCGCGCTTACGCAATCTACGTACAGAAATGGTACGTAGATAGTGTAAATAAGCTTAAATTCTTAAAACAACGTACATATGACGAAAACTACATAACTGTGAATCCAGACCATAATGCAGAAAGGTCCAATTTAGAAAAAATACCCATTCAGAATGCAGGATGTCACACTCCCTGAATTTAGGGTTAGAGTTAAGGGGATGGAGTTCGAGATGAATGCAGACAAAAGCTTCATTTCGTCTGCATTATTCACAATTACATTTAAAAAATGAAACTCTACACTCTGGAATGACCCATTTTGGAAATGTTACTCGTTTTAGTTAGGGTTAATATAGGCAACATCTAGACTTTTCTAGCTTAGTAAATCTGGCCCCTTGTATTAAGGCATGGATACACTTGTAGAACTTCTATTGGGGATGTAGTTGGTAGTTCGGGAATCGAGGTCCGGATTCACAGTTACGTAATTTTTGTCTTACGTACGTTGTTTTAAGAATTGAGCTACTACGCCTGCGTCGTAGCTTATCTATGTCACACTCCCTGAATTTAGGGTTAGAGTTAAGGGGATGGAGTTCGAGGTGAATGCAGACGAAAGCTTCATTTCATCTGCACTATTCACAATTACATTTAAAACATGAAACTCTACACTCTGGAATGACCCATTTTGGAAATGTTACTCGTTTTAGTTAGGGTTAAGCTCCAGAGAGGAGAGAGTTAGTGTTAGGCTGTGGGATTCAATGGTTAGGGCTAGGCTGTGGAGAGCGTAGAGTTAAGGTTAGGGTTAGGGGAGGGTTTGGGTTAGGCTGCATAAAGAGGATGGTTAAGGGTACGGGGCCGGATCCTGACCTGCAAATGTCAGGGCAAAGTGCGTAAGTGGCCTGATTTGACTAAAGGGTGCATGTGCCCTTCAGATGTTACGCTAGTGTTACGATAGTGATTAGCGTAGCAAGAATCGTACGGAACTTAGATCCGTACGAGCCCATTTGCTAAGAAATGGAGGGGGCTCCCATACTGGTGCGGATCAGCGGTCGTACGAATTGACTTAAGGCAAGCTAAAGCCCAACGAGAGAGGAAAGTGACGGGCGTGCACACTCCTTTCTCTTTCGGACGGACAAACCTCCGGACATACGGAAAGCGTGCAGGGGTCTGGATCAGGCCCCAGGTTTATAAAACTTACCGTTCCGCTATCTGAAAATGGTGTGGTTGTTGTGGGCATCTAGTCTAAGTGCAGACTGCTGAAAACTGACGGCAGTCGGTAAGCAATCTGTCGCAAGACAGATCTTCTAAACGGCCAACCACACCCAGAGTTAAGGTTAGGATTAGGCTTCTGGTTAGGGTTGTTAGATTGTCAAGCAAGTTGTTAGAAAGCCAAATTTTCTTCAAATCTCTCATCATCTCCCAAGCATCCAATCCCCGTCGCCTCTTTGCCACACTCTCCTCTCCCCGCCCTCGCCCCCAAACTTGACACCTCGCATTTTGCCTTGCGTTCTATGTTTAATTCACTTTATTTTTGCAATATTTTTATAGTCAACTTGTTTTTAATATATACTATGCTGTCCTTCCCTACCCTGTATGTCTGTACTGTATTTTGTTGTATTTTGTCCAGCGCTGTGGACACCTTGTGGCGCCTTATAAATAAACGATAATAATAATAATAAATTGTCAAAAAATACAACATATTACCATTGCAATTTTCAAATAACCAGCATTCACGGGAACAACGCTGTCTGATTGCAGAAAAATTACTGTGGTCACAATTTTATAGTTGGGATGTTATCTGTCAAAATTCAGATAGGGGAACCACACCCATTATTGCAGTATTCGGATCTTAGGAGTCATTCCTAAGCACTTTACCACAACGTGAGTATGTTGTGTGCACCATGGGGGCTTTGATGCAGAGTAGGCAGTGTAAAATTGCCTATTTTATATTACATCTCTCTTTCAACTTTATTACTATACATAAATATTTTAATTGCTGCTAAATGGTCTTAAAATATAGTATTTTATTTGAGCCACAGAGATTTGAGGAATAGTGGGATGTGAGTTCCAGTTCCTCTTCTTTTGATGTAAATTTTAAAAGGATATGAAAGTCCCGGTAGGATTAAAGTTATGGACATACAAAGCACATGGAGTTACAATGCTCTAGAACAGAACAGATCAAGAGAGCCGAAGATAAATCTCAGTTACAGATCCAGTACCCATACGGTATATATGAGACGTGAATGGAAAACCTAAGTATAATATCAAACACATTACGTCATGCCTTTCTCTGCCCAGGATTCTGCATTAGCATCCAGCTCGCAGTCAGTCAACGCTTGAGGAATGTTCAGATCTTCTATTAAAAAGGAGGGTAAGATCTGTGGCCCAATGAGATGTGTCCATTGGTTTACTGAGCTCCTTCTAAATTGTACCCTCTTTGGCAATGTGGCTTAGTAAGATGGTTGATACCAAACTCCTTGGGATGATGCTCTACATCTACAGCTATTGGGTCTACTCAATCCTGGTCAATGCTTTGCTGGTATTGGGCTGTATTCACACCTCAGAACTTTGGCTTCTTAGGTGCGTAGATTTGCATAGTAGGTCATTTATGCAACCTACGTACCAGTTAGTAGTTTAGTTAGAAAGAGGCGACCTAATACCGCCTCAGGGAGTGTTTAGGTAGAAGTAGGAGGGGAACGGGATTTAGAATAGCAAGGGAGGGCAGGGGGAGGGGCGAGAAGCATTCTTAAGAAGAAAACTACGCACGGTTAGATAAGGTAGCCCTATGGCATTCTTAAGTACCTAATGAACAGACTTTGATCATAAATGAATCTATTAATCATTTCTATAGTTGTTGCTTCTGTGCTCTGATTCCCACAGTGGCTGAATATCCCCCCATTTAAAACTCTAAAGAATGGAGGTCCCAGTTTTGTGTTGACCAGTGGTGGTAGTGGACTGGTATATGGTGGAATTCCATTCTCCTACTGCTTTCATTGCAAATCTGCGTTCCATTCTAAAATTCCATTCACGTATACATTTCCATATTGCCACTTCTAAGCTTCCGCTTTGACCACTAGTGTGAACAATTGGACCGGATGTAGATTTGATACGAACTTGCGAGCAGACCTCTGGCTCTTACCATAAGAGGCCCCTTGTGTTCTGGAATTGTAGCTGTGTTATCAGTGTTCACCAGAGGGGTCACTGTGCCCAAGTCTCTGGGCCATTCCTCATTATCCCTCTTGGATTGCATCTCATACCTGGATATTTGAACAGTGCACGTTTCAGCACACCTTGCTGGATCATTGATTGTCTATCACTGACTTTTGTTCAGACTCCGGTCTTGCACCTATGGCCTTTCTGTTACCTTCTGTTTGAACCGTGCATTACTGGTGATATTATTGCACTTGCTATGATCCTGAGTGTGTCTTGAGCCTTCTCTGGTTCTGCTTCCTACTGTGTGCCTAGCCTTGCTTTGTACTGTATTTGTGTTTGTTTATCTCCACCTATAACCCAAAGCCTGGACCGGTATCCATCTAGTTTGTTCCCATACCTGTTTACCATAACCTGGAACATAGACCTGCCTTGTTATTGCTAATCTGTTTATGTTTCTGTTTCCTTGTGAATACTTCACCTGTACTCTGGGATGAAAGGTGACAGACTCAGCCCCAGGACCAAGGAGGCGGTGCTTGATTCTGCATGGGTGGGACTGGGTGGAGCCATGCTGTACTGGGGGTGGAGCTGGACATGACCACTGCTTGATAGAAGTTGTCAAAGGCTGACAGCTTAAAACAGGGCTCGGCTCTTCATGTATGAGTGCTGAGCGCTACAGCACTATACATACATTCACTCATACATGGAGAGCCGAGCACTGTTTTAAGCACCAGCTCGCTTACAGTGTAGGGTGAGTGGCTGCCATGGGCTCCCCTCTCCTCCGGGTCCCGTAGCAGATGTACCCTCTGTAGTTACGCCCCCTGCCTGTATTCATCATTTTTACTTGTCCTATACCTGTTATACCCAACCTTTCAGCATTCTTTACTGTGGCTCCTGATTTGGAATGCATGACACCTAGTAACATGGAGTTGACTGTACACCAGGGAACTTTCAGACTCTTGACCTTCATGTATGTGATAACACTAAAGGTAATCTGTTCGGCCTAGTTGATATATCCTTTTCAGCCCTATGCTTCTGTACATGGACAAGTCATGGTTGCTGGAGATTGAGTTCTAGCACAAGAGTCACATCTGACAGTAAGCCTGGAGGAGGTCAGTCGTCGGCCATGACCTTGGGTAGCTGCTTCTCGGACATAAATACTGTGTAAACATCAATCTCCTGAGGAGGACATGGATCACAGCCCGTTTCTTGGCAGCGCACTCATGACTTTATTGATTGGGATGAAATATGTACAGTGTAGGATGGTAGAAGCCGTAATTTAAATGTTGAGGTTACAGTATGTCATGCTTATTTTCTGGGTGTACATCAAACACCACTGTGGTGACGGCTCATGATATTGGCTGCAACAATGCTGGGATGTAGGAAATGACATGACCTACAAGAGTTGCAATGCTTTTTCAATGAATACATTCATTTAGATGACGTTCAGTCCATGATTGTACACTATTGAATCAGATCCACTTCTATCCCATTCTCTCCTCATTCCCTATCATTGGCGTTTTTACAGCGGGCATAAGTGTAAAAACGGCCTTTTTTACTTACTGCGTATGGGCATTGATCGTAACAGCTTAGTATTTACGCTGGGGGAGAGGGCGTGCCTGCCATACGATCTCCGTAATTGCGAACCGAGGACGGGCTGAGGCATTTAAATCGTAAAGTATGGGCGTGCTAAGCGTCGTAACTACACAATGAGCTTACGGACGCACGCGGTTACGCTCAGAAGAGTTAGGGTAGGTTTTGCTGAGTGTAAGAAGGCAAAAGTAAATACGACCAAGGTGAGTGCCGAGCGGAGTGCATTGGAGGTACGCCAGCGTAAATACGCTACACACATAAGCGTTTCATGAGCGTACGTGTGGATCAGGCCCATTATCTCTATCCAAGTGCGGAACTACCATTGGTGCAACAGGTGCAATGGCACCAGGGCCCATGCTGATATAAGGGCCCAAAGCCATCATCACCGCAGCGCCGAAGTTCCCCACCGGGTTTCCTGGGATATCATCAGGCCCAAAGCATATATTTTACACCTGGGCCCACAACTCGCTAGTTGCGCCTCTGCCTCTATCACACCCTCTGGTCATTCCACTAGGACTTCACCCACTTACCTCTCCCCCACCGACACTATGTTCCTGACGCCAGCACCTCACCCCCTTTCCTGCCTCTTACCCTTCCCTCCACCCTTCCTACTGCCCTGTCACTAGCACGTAACTCCCTTTCTGGCCTCTTACCCCTCCTTCCACCCTCATTATGGCTTTAGCACTATTACGTCACCCCCTTAATAAGGGACTCGTTTGGTGTTCCGGCAATCTCCATTGCGAAAGTGAAACCATCGTCGCCATCATGATTTTAAACTTATACTCTCAGCCTCTTTCCATCTCTTTATACCTACAATGCAGCCATTTCCCCTTCTATAAGCACCAAATACATTTTACCAATTGTCCTTTATATATAAGTGGGTGTAAATTTACATTTGAAATACACAATGAAGTCTTAGGACCAGATCCTACTGTACGAGTGATATGCAATCATATCCCCAAACAATGCTTCCGCAATGATCGACAATCGCAAGTTTGCAATATCCCTACAATGATCACGTTTTCCCATCCCTAATCACTGCCCTCACGAGGACGAATTTTCGATAGCCAGAGCTCACCTTATGTTTTTGACCTGAGGCCACATCCAGGGCTGCCAAGGAATTGTGGGGCCTGGGACACAGGCCAAAGGGGTTCCAACCCATGATGTCATCCATGGTGTCACATAGGGGATGGAGCGCAGTTATGATTCACCGCAAGCTGATGCGCCACCAATACCTGCTGCTGGTGAGACAAGGGGCCTGATCCAGACCTATGGGCACCTTACAGCCGCCCGAGGTCTGTATGGCCGTCATCGTAGCGGGGAGTGCACGCTACGCTGGCGGGTGGAAAACTGGACACTTACGTGTCCAGATTCCTACCCTAAAGTGTACGATCAGCTTTCCCCGTCCCGTGCCCTAATTTGCATGCCTACCTCCACCTTTATGGCAGAGATATGGCATGCGGAAAGGGGGGAAAGCCCCCTTTTCGTAACACCCATCGGCTGTAACTATAGTTACGGCCACCGGTCCTTACGCCGCCATATGAAGATTGTGTGTATGCGCACAAACTTCAAAACAGGAAAAATATGGCCGAGCCGTCTGTAATTCCCTGTGTGGCTGAAGCTCTGGATACGGCCCAAGGTGAGTATCGGCGAGCTGCCTTTCTCTTCCGACCCAGGACAAAAGTACTGGCAATACTTCCATGAGGGCGACCCTGGCAATGCCTAGACTGTACATTATAACAGTGCTCCTCAACCAGTGTGCCGTGGCACTCCACAGGATATTGCTAAGTGTGCCACCGGATATTGCTAAGTGTACCACAGGATATTACTAAGTGTGCCATGGGATATTGCTAAGTGTACCACGGGATATTACTAAGTGTGCCATGGGATATTGCTAAGTGTACCACGGTATATTACTAAGTGTGCCATGGGATATTACTAAGTGTGCCACGGGATATTGCTAAGTGTGCCACGGGATATTGCTAAGTGTACCACGGGATATTACTAAGTGTGCCACGGGATATTGCTAAGTGTGCCACGGTGGAAGACCTTGCCTTAAGGAAATAAGGGGATACTGGGGAGGCTGCAGACACATGAATGGGGAATACTGGAGAGCTGGAGACACATGATTGGTGATACTCGGGAGGCTGCAGACACATGGGATCAGATCCAGAACTACGTCCGTCTTCCATAGACGGACGTAGTTCAATAAACAGTAGCTACTGCGCATGCGTAGTAGCTATTGTACCTAGCATACATACGTACATTGCGTATTGTACATATGTAGATTGCGTATATGCGGTCTTTTAGACCGCATATACGCAATCTACGTATCGAAACGATACGCAGATTACGTACAATAGCTACTACGCATGCGCAGTAGCTACTGTTTATTGAACTACGTCCGGCTATGGAAGACGGACGTAGTTCTGCATCCGGCCCATAATGTGGGCTACTAGCTATCATAGGTTAAATTAGTTATAAGACAAAAAAAAGTTATTAGCTGCAATGTTAAATTTATCAAATAAAAAACAACAGTTACATGTAATTTCTGTGTATATACTTTGTAATTCCTGCTTTTTTTTGTATATTTTGCTTTTGGTGTGCTGTGGAATTCTGGGAAGGGTTTAGGTGTGCCGAGGGTGAGAAAAGGGTGAGGAGCACTGCATTATAATACCAAGACACACTCACTTGCAATTGCGATCTGGCTCTCTAATGGCAGCTGGCGAAAGTCTCATTCCTCTCATGTCTGGCTAGGACGTGTTGCGTTCTGATTGGGTAGAACGGATGAATTTGCATGCGCCAAACCCGAAAACAGGCGAAACGCGATTCAAAGGCACAGAACTAAGAAGAAAGTTGCAAGGTAGCATCCGATTCTTAATGAATACAGTGATTTATGCAGTTCCATCTAATGATCTCATGCCTTCCATTAAGTAAATGTTTTGCTTCACCTCTGTGTATACAGATGTCAGGATGCACTTTGTACCTTGAGTGCACTTAGGTGTCTAAAAATAATAATTTTATATACTATGCACAATTTAACATGGAATTGCAATCTATCAACATAACGAGAACATGAATCCACATTCTGCGCCTCATAACATGTATATCTTGCTTTTGTCCAAATGAGCAGCTGCTAGCAACATCTAGGCCGCAGGATCTAGGACCAGCATACCCGCCAACATTTCAAGGCTAAAATAAAAAAAGGTACACTTGAATCACCAAAGGAGGCGTGTCTTTACCACCAAGGGGTGTGTCTTTCCCTGTCACTACCCCCTCCCCGAGTATCCCACATCATTTCATCAGCCCCCCAGTATCCCCCATCATGTCTCCAGCCCCCCAGTATCCACATTATGTGTCTCTAACCCACCAGTATCCACCATCATATCTCCAGGCCCCCAGTATCCACCATCATGTCCAGGGCCGATGCTAGCATGTCTGGCGCCCCTCTGCAAAAAATACATTTGTGCCCTTCTCCTTTATAAATAATTTGATAACCCAGAATAACATTGCTGTGCCCCCTTCATGCTCATACTACTTTGCCCCC
>WWET01000100.1:276911-291837 GCA_011038615.1 Limnodynastes dumerilii | reverse complement strand
TCCCACTTCCATCTAAACACTTCCGGAGGCGGCATTACGCTCCCTCTTTCTAAGTAAACTACTTCTTTAAAGACCGCACGGAGGCAATCTATGTACCTAACTGGTATGTAGATGGCGTATACGCATGCATAGTAGATCATTTTCTAAATATATGCACCTAAGAAGCAGAAGCTGCTTAAGTGTGACTACAGGCCATAGTAGCAGATCCAGAGATGTGCGCAAATCTGAATGCAACATTTTTCCCGTACATGAGGGCTGCGATTGCAGTCGTGGTGCGTGCGATCGAAAGGTACACACAACGCTATCTTTGGATGGCATTGCAGGTATAGCACATAGCAAACGGGCGTAAAGCAGACAAGCTCAATGCAACAGGACCACATATGCTACGCAATTGCAGGGTATTTAGAAACTGTCATGTACAATGGAAATAAGTGTTATGAATAGTGCGGCCACTTCAATAGCAATAGACTAATACAGGAGAAAATAATGATAAAAAAATATATATCTTTGTTTTATTACAGTATATATGACATATTTCACAACATCACAATACTCCAGCAGCAATTTCCTACCTTTAGTTTTGCAATTGAAGTGTGAAATTTTAGTGTAAGGGTCAGAAAGAGGTGGTGGAAGGTCAGCCCCCTGGGGCCAGATTTACTAAGCTGCAGGAAAGGAAAAGTGGCAACCAATCAGATTCTAGCTTTCACATTCCTGTTACATACTAGAAAATGTCAGCTTGAATCTGATTGGTTGCTATGGACAACATCTCCATTTTCCTTTCCTGCTCCTTAGTAAATCTGGCCTCTGCACATAGAGAGGACCTGGTGCTGGGGCAAACAGCGCTGACTGTACCATTTAAATATCTCCCCTCCTCCCACCATGCGGACTTGCTTTAAGCATTTCACCCTGTCCCTCTCCACCCGACCAACTTCCGGCACGGAATACTGGAGCTTGATGAATGTGGCCGTTCTCACACAGCATGCAGATAATGGCCATTGCTATTAAATCAAATACCTGTCCTTTATGTCAAGCAAACCAATTAAATGTGATTTTCACCATTATTTTTTTTTTACTGTTTTTATGTAATTACATTTTTTTTATGTTCATTTTTTATCTGCTAAAATCCAACTTTGTTGGAAAAAGTCTCAGATTAATGAGTTGTTTTTTCTTTCTTACATTCTGATGATTTTTTCTTTTGATGTTTGTAAAAAAAAAAGAAAAATAAAACACCAAACTTGTTCTCTCATGCAGATCATTGTTATCATTGCTCAACATTGTAAAGTTTTTAAAGCTTTCAAAAATTAAAAAGAAAAGTTGTTGCCCATAGCAACCAATCACAATCTAGCAATAACTTTCCATAATATACGAGATAAAACGTATCTAGATTGTGATAGGTGGCTACAGGCAGCACCTGCACGCTTCCCGTGCCCAGAAGCATCGGGAACAATATTGGCGGTGCTAATGTCATTTCCACTCCTCTTTCCATCTGATATAACCCATTTTGAAGTCATTCTATCAACAATTTTTCTTGGGCTTCAAGATCTGTACCTTGACTTCAACAGTTTTATGTCTTTTGCTTTTTCTCCAGAATGTTTTTTGACAGCTGAAATAGTGAGCAGGGAATTCGTGTCCTCTTGAAAAAGCTGGTTGAAAGCAACGTATCCTAAAATAAACTCTGATATTAACACTTTCTACAGCACCTTATAGCTGGTGTGCAGTCACTGAGGGCTGTCAGCCAGGAAATTGCTCCTCGGTGGAGACACGCGGCTGGTCATTTAACTAATATCAGCACAGCAAAGTCAATGTTCACATCATTTAAAAGTAATAAAGAGAGCACAGGGTTTTTAATGTGTGGCACAAATATATGCTTGGCTATGGCAGAACACATTAAAGTTATTCAGAATTGCTGGTTAATCATTAGCACTTTATTTGGCTTCTGTTTTACTTGGAGATGTGTGTGTGTGTGTATGTGTGTGTAGGTGGAGTGTATGCATGTTTTGTGTGTGTGATTTGTGGGGTATGTGTGTAATGGCCCACTTTGTGAAATAGAGACAGCCGCAACTTACTTTTCGGCTGTCTCTATTTGGAATAGGAGGCCATTTTAGAAATTGTTTTTATGAATGGGTGAGTGTGCGATCGGTATAATTGCCCATTCATTTTCGCAGACCCGCCGGATGACAGCTGCGGAGAGGTAACTAACCTCTCTGGGGCATTTTAGTATTGGGGGGGTTAGGGTTAGGCGCTTAGGAAGGGAGGGTAAGGGTTAAGACCATAGAAGGGGAGTATTAGGGTCAGGCAGCAGGGAGGGGGGGTCTTAGGGTCAGGCTGCAGGGGGGGGTTAGGGTCAGGCCGCGAGGAAGGGAGGGTTAGGGTCAGGCTGCGGGGAAAGGAGGATTAGGGTTAGGCTATAAAGAAGGTAGTATTAGGGTCAGGCTAGGGAGAAGGGAAGGTTAGGGTCAGCCTGCAGGGAAGGGGGGGTTAGGGTCAGGCTGCGAGGAAGGGAGGGTTAAGGTTAGGCTGTGGAGAAGGGAGGGTTAGGGTAATGGAAGGGGAGGGTTAGGGTTAGTTTAGCCACTCACCTTTCGGAGCTCCAGGGATCGATTACTATGCCTCTTCGAGGAATAAGCAATCGATATCCCAGCCAGTTGCTTAACTCCCATTAGTCTCTCTTTTTTGGGACTGTCCCCATTTGCATTCTACTAAAATGAGTTTGGCTCATGAGAAAACGGGTGGACTTTTGACCATTTATGGCCAGTTTGAGTAGATCCTTGTTGAGATTTATTTTGTCCCTTTTTCGGGATCAATTAATACTGATGCTGCCATTTTTGCTGGTAGCGCTAGACACACCCATGGGCGGAGCTATTCACAGGACACAGCCATTAGGTGGTACAGAACATAAGCCCTTGGTGATACAAGCCACACCCCCTTGGTGGTACAGGACACACCCCTTTGGTGCTGCCCCCTGATAATTTTATCACAATCTCCCCCATATTCATTTGCAAAAGCTGGAAACCGTGATGTAATAAAGGAGTTAAAATTGTTTCTTTTTATTAAATGAAATATATGCGCTAATGACAATTAAAATCACTAAATAACTGGGACTGCAAATACGTTATGGCTTTGAATGGTTCATCGTGATTAAGGATTAAGTGGAGAATCTATGTTATCTAGTGGCAGATCCCTGATTTAAATTAGCTATGAGTAGCTAGGGAAATGCAAGTTAATTGCATGAAAACCTTGTTCGCCATGGTGTGTTAATAAATGCCATAAACTGTTCCATCGTTTTATTAATATGGCAGAAATGTGTCTAATGTGAGAGGAGATCATTATCATTGCTGAACAAATACCAGAGGGAGGATACTCTGTATAGTGTATATTTGTGCACGGAGCACATAATGAGTGATTAACGAGGTCTAGGGAACAGTCCCGGATCACTTTAACTTGTAGACACTGTGGTGCCGCTAGTTTAGCCACACCTCTTATAATTTTAGGCTGGCCCTCGCCTCCCCCGGCCTTGATACTGCACTTCGTAGTGCATATTATATTGCAGTCTTGTTGGTTAAGGGCTTTGGATTGGATTTTAAGATCCTCTCAGCATGCACATCTCCACATGAGCGATCGGGAATCGACTCCCATTGCCCACAGGAAGGGCCTGATCCAGACCTAGGCATGAGAGCGGAGCGTATTATCGCTCCAGCGTAAAAACTTTCACTCCCACGACACTCCCCTTACCTTTACCTCCGTACGCCGGCTGAACCCTACCTTAACTTTTCCCGGCGTCGGTACGAATTTTTTTTGCTGAATTTACGCTTTCGACCAGCGTACGATCGCTTGCGAGCGTAGGTCTGGATCAGGCCCGAAGTTCCCAAAGCAGGACCCTTCATCAGTGGCGGATTTACTATGAGACTAATGAAGTTTAAGATTCAGTTTTTTAAGTATGTGTTATTAAAGTAAGGTTATTTTAGTGATAAAACCATAAGCCAATGGGATACAGTACATAATATTGACCTTAGAATATGCTCTATGCGAGGAGGGGGAGGGGGTGTCTGAGTACACAGAACCCCCCCCCCTGATCAGTGCTGGCCGGCAGACTCTCTATCTACAAGTGTGGCCAGTCAATGGCTCTTATGATCCGGCCGGGCGCAGAGTAGAGGCTGCTGTCAGTGTCACTGTGTGCGTTGAAGAAGATGACAGTGGTTACCCAGACGTCATTCCTGGTTGGAGGGGGCTCCCTGTATGGCCCATTTTCAGAGACTCCACCCATCACCTCGTTCTCTGCCATTTTGTTTTTTGAACCTTGTTGGATGTTGCCCTATTGTTACAGGTTGCGAAGAGGCCCCTATAAGAAATCAAGCTTCAGAGCCAAGAAAATATAGGACTGTCGCTAACCTACATCCGTCCCCTCCGTTACATAGTAGAAAATGTCAGCTAGAATCTGATTGGTTGCCAAGGGAAACATCTCCACTTTTCCAAACTCACAGCTTGGTAAATCAGGCCCCAAAGGTCAGAAATGGCCGCCTAAGTACTTGTGCATGTGTTCAATCATTTCTACATCCAGACAGAAAGTTATTTTTTTCATGTAATTAAGAAAAAGTTAAATATTTTTTGCTATTATTATGTAACATTCATATTGAGACAGAACGCTCACATTAATCATAACCCTTGTTGGCAGTGAGCCTTACACTGTACTTGCCAGCTTTTTTGCATTTGGCGATGTGGCTGCATCGAGCTTAGCTTCTGTGCGCCCGCACACCATGTGCTGTAATCAGGGCCGGATTAAGATCTGTGGGGGCCCCTGGGCAACTAAATCGTGGGGGGCCCCTGCTTCACATTAATATATATATAAAATATGTGTCCAGCCAGCCTTATTTTTCCCTTCTGTTTGTTCAACCAACATTATTTTCCCTTCCTTCTGTGTCCAATCAGTCTTATTGCCACCTCTTTTTTTGTGTGTCCACCTATCCTTATTGCCTCTCCTGTGTTTATTCAGCCTTAATGCCCCCTCCTTCTGTGTCCAGGCAACCTTATGGCCCCCTCTTTATTTGTGTCCTGTCAGCCTTATTGGCCCCTTTCTTTCTGTTTGTCCAACAAGCCTTATTGTCCCTCCTTCTGTATCCAGCTAACACTATTGCCCCTTTTTGTTTCCATTTAGCCTTATTGCCCCTCCTCCTTCTATGTCCAGCTAACACTATTGCCCTTCTTTGTGTCCATCAGCCTTTGTGCCCCCTCCATGTTCAAATCCCCATTGACCCCCAACCACTTTCATTAAGAACTCTATAAAAAAAAAACTTACCTTTGCGGCCTCTCCTCCGGCTCCGTCCTCCGCGGCGCACGCTCTGCAGAATTATGATGCTCACGTGACCTTAGGTCTGGTGGCGTCTTGTGAACAGAGCCGTGGCCAGCTCTGTTCAGTTGGGGGGCAGGAATGCTACATGAAGCCTCCGCCCCCTTGCTCACCCCCAAGACAGTTCATACCACTACCGCTACAGTTACAGAGGACGGATGTCAGTGATTGACAGCCTCCTCTTAAGCACAGTTTCGCAGCTGCTGGAATATGATGGCAGCTGCGATCACTGACATCCATCCTCTTTCACTGCACTTTGAGGGGGTCCTTTTTGTGTGGGGGCCCCGGGACGACCGCCCCGATCGCACCATGGTTAATCCGGCCCTGGCTGTAATTGGTTGCAAACTAAAGGACACCATTGTGAGCGCTATTACAAACCCATCTATGGGACACACGCTGTGTTCACATTTGTGGTCAAATCTGCACCAGGGCCGGTGTGTGGCTTGTGATTTGCAGCGCACCTGCAAATCAGAATTCTGGATTCAGCTCATTGGGCTTAATCCAGACTTAATACCGACCAGCAATTTACACACGTAGCACGCGTAAACCTGGCTGTGGGAATGCACTGCGCACGTGCGTGGCAGATGTTACTCATCGTGACGTGTACCTAACTCCGTACGATAGGGCATGACATCCTTACGCAAGCCAAATATACGCACGGCGGGCGGGGGGAGGCATTTAAATTGTACAGTATGGACGGGGTCAGGAACTTACGTACAACCAGAGATACGCAGGGAGAAGTTAAGGCAGGTTTTGAACACGAAAATCAGCTAAGGTATGTAAGAGGGCGGAGTCAGGGAGGGGGCATTATCCTTAGTAGTGCGTAACTCAGGTGCGTTTTCATATGTTAAACAATCTTAAGTCTGGATCAGGCCCATTATTATTAATGATCTGTGACCCGCATACCCTTCTGTACATGAAAAATAGCATCTTAATCATGACACACTTTAGTAAGTTTTATTTTGTCGTAAATTTTACTAGCTCTTACAATCAAATGGAGTCTCCTAATTACGGTTAATAAGAAAACGACTTCAAGTGGTTTATTAAATGACGATAACAAATGAAACATATTACTTCAAATGCTGCAAAGATGGCAAAGAACTTCCCCAAGAATATCACTCAGCATAGTCAAGATAAAGTACTCAAAAAGAATAACAACAACACCTATCTAATACTTCATAAAACAGAAAAAAAATCTACACTGGGATTGGAAGGGGGCTCAGATAAAGCCATCCGTAATAAAAGAGATCATTATATGCCAGAGTCCAATAGGTGAATAGCCCCCAACATTTAGGGGCAGATTCACCTCTCTGCTATGTGCCTCCGAAATGGCACAATACACAAATCTACATCACGGTATTTATCTTGAGGTGTAAGATAAAATCAGTGAAATTTGGCTTCTGTAACAGACGAAAAGAAATGCACTTCGCACCTAATCCTGTCTTGCGAGGAATAAAATTAGCCCCTTAGAATGCTGAAAGCAGGACAAAATAAGTCCTGCCCCTGTTCTCCCCAAACTCCGCCCTAGTCCATCCACAACGAACCATATTTGGTAAAACTCCGCCCATTTTCTCAAAAAACTAACTCCTTCTTTTGTCCTGTAGAAAGAGGGACATCCCCCACGATTGTAGGTGGATTTATAATGCTTTAAAGAAAGAAAACTGGAGAGGTTACCCATAACAACCAATCAGATTCTACCTATGATTTATGCAGTGCATTCTATAAAATCACAGCTGGAATCTGATTGGTTACTACGGACAACGCTTCCACTTTATTTATTTACCTTTTTATAATTACATCTGCAGAGCTCTGACTGAAGGGGGCAGCAGTAAGTCCAGACGACTGAGGTCACCAACCACCCAGTAGGAGATTTTTTAATAATCCAACATCCTAATAAAACAGTATTTTGAATGTTTTATGCTGCGGCCCCTTATTAAATACAATGGCTCATTGCAACGACAAAAGTATGTGCTGTGCTTGTTATCAGACTCCGAAAAAGAGAAAATTAAAGGAATGCATTCAATCAGAAAGCCTGGTGTAAAGTGACACAGGACACGCTTCCCCCTGCTTCATGCTGGGAACGAATGCGGAGAAGGAATTACAAGGCACGCACCAATTCCTTCATTTTACAAGCCTACTTTATCTTTAATTATGTGATTTAAGCCCAATGAATTGATGCAAAGCCTTGTAACGCCACACTTCCATCAGATGGGCTGACTGTGGTTATTGTTCAATGGGAACATTCCATGCCGGTCTAGGTTAGTAATTCCTCAGTCATCTTTTGTTTGAGGTATCTCTATAAAGAACCATGGCATGAAACGGTCAGTTACATCATTCCCCGGAGGTCACGTACTGTGGCCATGAAGGTCACAAACTGTATATTGTACTTTTTAAATCATTAGAGCACGATCTGAGGACATCAGGGAGAAGGGGTCCATTTATTTGGGGGCGATACAAAATTTTGGCTTATGAAATTATTATAAGGAATACAGTAGATTGTGTTGTGATTTTCTAGGATGGAGATGTTGGACCTGATCAGAGATAATAGTGACTTGCAAGAAGACGCGTTGCAATCCTAATTTTCATAAGTGCGAGTGGAGATTACTGGGTCCCATTTACGGTTTTTTTCTGGCAGAACCTTAGCTTAACATTTGCGCACTGGCCCGGTGCATAAATGAGTACCGTACATAAGGGCCAGTTCCAGACTAAACACTGTGGCGACCCCCCAGGCAGTCAAAATCTTGGGCCCCTTCACAAAGGATCTCCTTATACTTCTTACTTTGACCAACCAACAATTTTTAGAAACAGCATTTTCTCTTTAGAGTCTTTCAGGTAAAGTTTTAGTTTCTTTGAGTTGATCATGTTTTGGAAACAATCTAATCCAATCAATGGGGAAGATCCAGACCCCCGCATGTTTGACGTGCGTTCGGGGGTCCGTAGTTACGCTCCTGTAGCGGAGAATGCACACCCCCTGCGCCCCGACATAATTTTTTTTAGAAGCGTCAGTAAATCTTCTATGGGTAAACAAAAATGAAAAATATAGGAATCTGTTCATTAAATAAATCATTAAAATTCTGCGCGCACTTTAGTCAAGCAGACATTTTTATATTGGAAATAAACTAAAACTGTAAAAAATAGTTTTCTTGTTTTGTTTGTGTTTCCGTTTTTTAAACTCTGATTTGGCAAAGAGCACTTTTCTTTCCAATTCAAATAAAATATGTTTATTTTTCCGAACAAAGTATAAAATAAACTGTTTTGGTTGATTTAAAAATAAAAATAAAATAATTGTCATATAGTAGCTTATTTCTATTCAGAGAAAACCATTGAAATGGATGGACCCGTTATAAGTAATTGGGCACTATAAAATATTTTGAAACCAGAATTGAGATTTAATGAGTTATTGTGTAGTAACAAGCAGTAGGGTTTTTATTCTTTGGACATCCCCATTTTACTAGAAAGGACAAGAAAGAATAAATACTATGTATAATTTATTTCTGAAGACACTGATTTCTCTGGCAAAGTGTCCTTAAATGGTGAAGGGCAAAGAGAGAGAAAAGGAAAATCTGAATGCTGTTTTGTGATAGTAAAAGTGTGTCCTAAGTAAATTTATATTCAGTTCCCATTTACATAGAATTATGAATTAAATTTCAGATAAAAAATGTCTTGTTGTAAGGATTTTACTTGCCACTTACTGAATGTGGTAAATAAGAGTAGGTAGAGACCCAACCCATGGATGGCACAGGACCCACCAAATAGATTGCACAAGAAGACATCCACTGGTTGAGAACAAGACACACCTCTTCTGGCTGAGCACAAGACACACCTCCTATGTCTGAGCACAAGACACGCCTTCTTTTGGCTGAGCATAGGACATGCCCCGTCTGGCTGAACACAAGACACGCCTCCTATGGCTGAGCGCAATACATGCCCCTTCTGGCTGAGCACAAGACACGCCTCCTCTGGCTGAGCACAGGACACGCCTCCTCTAGCTAAGCACAAGACACACCTCCTCTAGCTAAGCACAGGACACGCCTCCTCTAGCTGAGCACAGGACATGCCCCCTCTGGCTGAGCACAAGACGCGCCTCCTCTAGCTGAGCACAGGACATGCCCCCTCTGGCTGAGCACAAGACACACCTCCTCTGGCTGAGCACAGGACATGCTGAGCACAAGACACACCTCCTCTAGCTGAGCACAGGACACGCCTCCTCTAGCTGAGCACAGGACATGCCCCCTCTGGCTGAGCACAAGACACACCTCCTTTGGCTGAGCACAGGACATGCTGAGCACAAGACACGCCTCCTCCTTTATGTCTTCAAAATTTGTTTTCTCTTCTGTAGAATCAAAAGATATCTCCAGTATTTACAATGCATCATTACATAACAATGTGTACTGAACAATTGTTTATTGAAAAAAGTCAGATTTTACATTTGCTGGTGTCCAGACTCTTAACGTTTTACTACCTTTTTTAAGAGCTGAAATAGTGGCAGTAAAATGAATGCTCTGTCTTCCAGAGATGAATAGGAAATCTGTAATGCTTATTGAAGACTATTATTTGTCTTATGTGCCTCTTCACTACATTTACTATGTGTCTGCTCTGTCACAACAGCACAGTCCAATTCTTTTTACCCATATAGGGCTCTATTTACTTACCTTCCTGGTTCCCTGTGAACGAAGCTGCATCAGGCTGGCCTATCATCGCAGTGAGCCTTCCAGCTTCCTTCGCAGCATTTACAAACCCCTCCTGCGAGGTCCCGCGATGATCCCCCGATGAATGAATGAAGTCCTGCCCATGCGCAGTAACTCTATTTCAGGACCCGCCATGAGAAACACTGCGCAGCCCAACAAGTCGCCCGGACAGGTGAGTTAAAAATATTTACTTACTTTTTCTATTTTTATTTTATTTTTATTTTTTTTTACTTCAAAATTATTATTATTTTTTTAAACTCGGGCAACCTTCTTATGTATTCCGGCCGTCTCCCCATACACCCCCCCCCTTTTCCTCCCCCTAATAACAACTATTAGGGGGAGCAAAAAAAGGGGTATACGGGGACATCAACGGAATACTTACGCCAAACGTCAACCTGAGCTGGTGTTAGTCTGACGCCGGGAGCGGAGTGTAAAACTCCGCTCCGGCATTTTGTAAATATGTGACGCTTCATTTTAATACCCTATCGCATTAAAATGATCTTTGTAAATAGACCTCATAGTCTGAGAAATATCATATCTACACACATAAATAGTGTCATGAGACATCTCTTGGGGTAGATGTGGGCATGTTATGCTTGAGCAGGAAGTAAACCATATAAAAACCATAGCCCATAGCAACCAATTAGATTCTAGCTCTTACTTTCCTATTACATACTAGAAAATGTCAGCTAGAATCTGATTGATTGCTGTGGGCAACATTTACACACTTTTCCCACAGCTTAGTAAATCTGGCCTTTTTGTTCAACACAGCTAGTAAGTCAGAGTTGCCGACTTTTCAAAGCTTCCCTCCAGGAGAAACCGGAAGGAAGCCATAGATTGCTGCAAGCGGACAGGGCTTAATGACACGATTTATGCAAATTGCATCATTAAGCCCTGCCCCCTACCAATCATTCATGTAATATCTAGTGTTACATGGGATGGACGGGACTTAATGACATCAGGGATTACAGTTATAACGATTGCCGGTCAGGGCTTGTGGGAAACCACCGCCTCAATTCCTGCCTAGCAACACTAGGGAGAGTCTTGATGACGCAAAGCACCGTCCAATCCCTATTACAGCTAAAAACGGGTAAGTATTAGTCGGGGGCGGGGCTTATTGACATGATTTGCATATATCACATCATTAAGCCCCGTCTCCTGCATGCATCTATAGCTTCCCTCCGGAATCTGGTAAAAACAATAGGGGTAAACAGAAAGTTATCATGGGGTCTATGTTTTTCCTGTACAGGGAGCTTTGAGTGACCACTTTAAGATTGCAGGCAAAGGGCATGTTACGATCCCTGGGTGCTGCTCGTACCAGTCATTTTTAAAACAACCAGATTGCAAATTTTGTCAAAAATCAAGATATTTATTTGTCTGTTTCTAAAACTGTTTCCTGGGGACTGAACTTTGTTTCTTTACCACCGTCTCTTAAAATAAAGCGAATATGGGGTGATAAATAAAAATAATTTCCATTGTCTTCTTACATGTTCACCAAGATACATAAACCCTGCTTTCCTCCTAGAATGTATAGTCACAGAAAGATTTCCCAGATCCAAGCAGATAGAAGTGAAGTTTATAACTGTGTCACGCTGTATATAGCTGTGTGACTTATAGGTGTGAGGCCTTAGGGCAAGATTTTATATTTCTCCACTGAAGGTGTACTCAGAGAAGCTCTGTAATAAGATTCCTTGGGGTATGGCACCCTCTCTGTACTGTACTGATAACTTCAACAGACATAAATCCTTTGGGTAAACAAACACAGTCTCAATGTAAACAGTAGGAGATTGGCTTTAAAGAATGAATCAAAACCCATGCATCCATCATGTAGCATTCCCAGGGGCTGATCCAAGAGGGAGAGAGTGCAAAACAGGTGCCAGTGTACAGCTGAAAATCTGCTTACAATGTAAAGGGTGCTGATTAATTTGAGAAGGGGTGTGGCTTGTCACATGAAGGGGCGGGCTTTAATCTGCTCTCATTTGCATGCATGATAAGGTTTAAAATCTCATTTTACACCTTCTCATATGAGCTAAGAACTCACAGGAGAGGGTCCTGTCACTATAGTATCACAGGAGAGGGTCCTGTCATTATAGTATCACAGGAGAGGGTCCTGTCACTATAGTGTCACAGGAGAGGGTCCTGTCATTATAGTATCACAGGAGAGGGTCCTGTCACTATAGTAACACAGGAGAGGGTCCTGTCACTATAGTAACACAGGAGAGGGTCCTGTCACTATAGTAACACAGGAGAGGGTCCTGTCACTATAGTAACACAGGAGAGGGTCCTGTCACTATAGTAACACAGGAGAGGGTCCTGTCACTATAGTAACACAGGAGAGGGTCCTGTCACTATAGTAACACAGGAGAGGGTCCTGTCACTATAGTAACACAGGAGAGGGTCCTGTCACTATAGTAACACAGGAGAGGGTCCTGTCACTATAGTAACACAGGAGAGGGTCCTGTCACTATAGTAACACAGGAGAGGGTCCTGTCACTATAGTAACACAGGAGAGGGTCCTGTCACTATAGTAACACAGGAGAGGGTCCTGTCACTATAGTAACACAGGAGAGGGTCCTGTCACTATAGTAACACAGGAGAGGGTCCTGTCACTATAGTAACACAGGAGAGGGTCCTGTCACTATAGTAACACAGGAGAGGGTCCTGTCACTATAGTAACACAGGAGAGGGTCCTGTCACTATAGTAACACAGGAGAGGGTCCTGTCACTATAGTAACACAGGAGAGGGTCCTGTCACTATAGTAACACAGGAGAGGGTCCTGTCACTATAGTAACACAGGAGAGGGTCCTGTCACTATAGTAACACAGGAGAGGGTCCTGTCACTATAGTAACACAGGAGAGGGTCCTGTCACTATAGTAACACAGGAGAGGGTCCTGTCACTATAGTAACACAGGAGAGGGTCCTGTCACTATAGTAACACAGGAGAGGGTCCTGTCACTATAGTAACACAGGAGAGGGTCCTGTCACTATAGTAACACAGGAGAGGGTCCTGTCACTATAGTAACACAGGAGAGGGTCCTGTCACTATAGTAACACAGGAGAGGGTCCTGTCACTATAGTAACACAGGAGAGGGTCCTGTCACTATAGTAACACAGGAGAGGGTCCTGTCACTATAGTAACACAGGAGAGGGTCCTGTCACTATAGTAACACAGGAGAGGGTCCTGTCACTATAGTAACACAGGAGAGGGTCCTGTCACTATAGTAACACAGGAGAGGGTCCTGTCACTATAGTAACACAGGAGAGGGTCCTGTCACTATAGTAACACAGGAGAGGGTCCTGTCACTATAGTAACACAGGAGAGGGTCCTGTCACTATAGTAACACAGGAGAGGGTCCTGTCACTATAGTAACACAGGAGAGGGTCCTGTCACTATAGTAACACAGGAGAGGGTCCTGTCACTATAGTAACACAGGAGAGGGTCCTGTCACTATAGTAACACAGGAGAGGGTCCTGTCACTATAGTAACACAGGAGAGGGTCCTGTCACTATAGTAACACAGGAGAGGGTCCTGTCACTATAGTGTCACAGGAGAGGGTCCTGTCACTATAGTGTCACAGGAGAGGGTCCTGTCACTATAGTATCACAGGAGAGGGTTTGTCACTATAGTGTCACAGGAGAGGGTCTTGTCACTATAGCAGAGCTGTAGGAGTCTGTCCCCGCAGCTCTGTTAGATGCTGCAGGACTGGAAGGTGAATACAGGGGGACGGAACTGCTGGGTCAGAATCCGGTACAGGAGACCTTTTAGCCAGCACAGACCATTAAAAAACGGTGCTGTACCTGCTAAATAGGTATAGTTGGAGGGTGTGTACTTCTGAAAAATGACTTCTGTCTATACAGGAGAGGAAGGACCATCCCACAAGCCATGAAACAATGAAGAAATCATAACTGTGAGTATTAGGAATATTTAAAAAGTTTATTATTATGTGTATGAAGGTGCAGAAATTACTATTATGATGCTACGGAGAACTATTAATTTATGCATGGTGCTAAGGAGGACATTTAATATATGAATTATGCTACGGGGGACATTTAATATATGTTTGAGACTTTGGGGGGCATTTAATATATGAATGCTGCTACGGGACATTTACTACATGATAACTGCTAAGTGGGACATTTAATGTATGTCGTTAATTGTACGGGGAAATAATATGTATGCGGTGACATGCCATTAACTCTTGGCTTGCTGACACATATGGAACTAAAAGGCACAACATGCCCTGCAACACAAGGGAATGCTGTGCCTTTTAGTACTATATGCAGTAGCATGTTAAGGGTCAATAGCATGCCGTGGCAGCGGGTTTTAGTATTGTTAATGATATTTTTAGTGATTTATATTAAATTTACTGCAGTTTTAGGTTTTAATATATAAAAAAAAGGTGGTTTATTTTTTCTAAGTGGGTGCCAACTTGTCCTGAATCGACACAGTGATAACCTTAACCCTCCATGCCAAGCGGCCTAACCCTAACCCTCCATGCCCCACAGCCTAACCCTAATCCTCCATGCCAAGCGGCCTAACCCTAACCCTCCATGCCCCATAGCCTAACCCTAATCCTCCATGTCAAGCAGTCTAACCCTAACCCTCCATGCCCTGCAGCCTAACCCTAACCCTCCATGCCAAGAAGCCTAACCATAACCCTCCATGCCCTGCAGCCTGACCCTCCATGCCCTGCAGCCTAACTCTAACCCTCCATGCCCTGCAGCCTAACCCTAACCCTCTATGCCAAGAAGCCTAACCCTAACCCTCCATGCCATGCGGCCTAACCCTCCATGCCCCACAGCCTAACCATAACCCTCCATGCCCCACAGCCTAACCCTAACCCTCCATGCCCCGCAGCCTAACCCTAACCCTCCATGCCCTCTAACTCCAC
>WWET01000100.1:181884-194697 GCA_011038615.1 Limnodynastes dumerilii | reverse complement strand
TAGAGGGGTAAGTAGTTAGGTGTATGGAGTAGATGGGTAAGTAGTTAGGAGTATGGAGTAGATGGGTAAGTAGTTAGAAGTATGGAGTAGATGGGTAAGTAGTTAGGTGTATGGAGTAGATGGGTAAGTAGTTAGGAGTATGCAGTAGATGGGTAAGTAGTTAGGAGTATGGAGTAGATGGGTAAGTAGTTAGGAGTAAGGAGGGGGTGGGTAAGTAGTTAGGAGTATGGAGTAGATGGGTAAGTAGTTAGGAGTATGGAGCAGATGGGTAAGTAGTTAGGAGTATGGAGTAGATGGGTAAGTAGTTAGGAGTGTGGAGTAGATGGGGAAGTAGTTAGGAGTATGCAGTAGATGGGTAAGTAGTTAGGAGTATGGAGTAGATGGGTAAGTAGTTAGGGGTATGGAGTAGATGGGTAAGTAGTTAGGAGTATGGAGTAGATGGGTAAGTCGTTAGGAGTAAGGAGAAGATGGGTAAATAAAAGTAGGAATTAGGAGGAAATTTCATACCTAAAAATGTAAATCCTATATAAATGCCAGGTATTGATTTAATATTATTCTAAAGCAATGCTGCTCTCAAGGTCTTAATGACAAAATAAAAGTCAGTGCATATTTTTGGTCTTTTCAGATGTTTTTTCCACCTTCACACGACTTTCCACCCTTCTTCCGTGCTTTGTAGTCATATCTTTTCATCATCACAGTTGTTTATCTTCCTAGTCTTACTATAGAGAGTACAGCAATAGTCCTATTATTATCTGAGGGCAATGTAATGAAACCACACGGCCTGATATTGCAAACACAAGCAAATCTCAGCCTTCATACACAGAGATGCGATTAGTTAAATTTGTATGAGGGGCATGGAAAGCCTCCAACTGTACTTCCCTGAGATGACTTGCATCCCGCTGTTGTGTTATATCTACAGTCACCCACAGCATGCAGATATCGGCTTATAAGCCCCTCTTGTCTTCTCTCTTTCATTAGCTACACTGGGTCTCAGTCCCAAACATCTGGCAGCTGAGATTGCTTTACAATGGCTATACGGGTCGGTTCCAGTTGCTCTCACTGTGAGGCGGGAGATTGCTGTTTTACCACATTGCCAACTTCTGATGATGCTTTCCAAAGTTCACTTAAAATGTTCTCAATCCCCAATACTCCTGTATTTCCCAGATGGTACCAGACATGACATCTGCAGATTCCTGGGCTCCGTTCATGTTGACTTGTTTTTCAATTGGCCTTAATTTCATTTGCGCTGTTTTGTTTTTGTTTTTTTTACTTTAAATTCTTGATTTTGTTTTCTTCTGCTTTTATTATCTTTGCCTGAAATCCTGTTCAATTAGTCAGATTGCTGGAGATAAATATAATGAAGGTGTGACACATGGTGAATTCAACAAAGCTGTTCCAGTAACAAAAATTGTCAGTAAAAAGTATTTTTGATTTGTTGCATATTATTCCCCATTTTCTTCAAAAAAATTATTAATAGCCATAGACTCATAGATGATTAAAGCAATTATTACTCATAGACTATAAGGCATAATTATATATGGGGTATATTAGGAGTCTGAGAATGACACACTATATACAATATATAGTACGCCCTTTCCAAAATCCTAATATACCCCATATATACTTAAAGTGGGCCTGATCCAGACCTACGCTCCTCTGCGTAGCGTATTAACTCCTAATATCAGGGTTGCCAACTCTCCTGAAATACCCAGGAGACACCTGAAGTTCAGGCATTTCTCCCAGAATCCTGGCAACGCCGGTAAATCTCCCAGAATGGGCTTGAGACCGTGATTTAATGAAAATCACAGCCTCCCTGTCTATCAATACTGTGTGTCCTAGTGTTACTAGGGATTGGGTGGGACTTGATGACATAATTTGCATCATCAGAGCCCCACCCCCTAACACTATGTATATTAATACTGATGGACAGGAGGAGGGGGTTCAGGTCGCGGGGTCTCCAGGAGGGAAGTAATAGAGAGTCTGCAACCCTGCTTAATTTACCCCACATGTAATACTAAGATATTATAAGAAACCTCGGCTGCTTAAATGCTGAGTTAGAAAAATCATGGGTACTTCCTCATCTTTGCTGCCCCCTGCTGGGGGCCGCCGCTGGTTGCGCTACTTACGTATTTTCACTGACTAGTGAAGAAACGTCATATGCGGTAAACCCCAAAAGCAGAGAATGGAAACCTCTTCCTCTGCATTACTAGCACAATAGGTCACATCGTGCTCAATAGAGAAGATAGCAGACGCCACACAGCGTTTCATAAAGGCTTGTAAATAACATGAAGCTATTATACAGCCTTTGCTGTTGGGTCACCATCCGTCCCTCACAGGACCCAGCCAACCCGAGATCAGATGTAACCATTGACACATGCATAGGAGCGGTGCCCGGCCCGGCTTACCATGTACCGGAGCAGTGACCACTCTCCTCCCGATCCGCCGTCCCCACGAAACCCTTCCCACTCGATTTTAGCACAAAAGGCGCTAAATGGAGGAACAGATGGCGGAGGGGGCAGCCATCTGAGCGCCAAGAGTGAGTGTTTAAACAAGCTAGTGATGACAGCGGACTGATGGGGAGGGTTCATGTGTCACCTCAGACTCTGGAGAGCCTTGATATGGCGTCTCCCAAAAATGCCGTACAAAGCACTAGCCACACAGACATATCAACGCGCCAAAAACGGGGAGAGAAATGGTGGGACCACAAGTACAACCACAAACTGTCAGCCATAGAAAAACTGTCTCAGTTTAATCGTAACCTGGGGGATACATCACTAGTCAGTGAAAATACATAAGTAGCGTAACCAGTGGCGGCGTCCAGCAGGGGGCGCAAAGATGAGGAAGTACAAAATCATGTTTCAAATGCAACTTTAATAGACTCTTTTACATGTTTTATATATAGCCACAGCCTGTGCAGAGACAATCTTCCTTCTGGGTCTTGTAGTTCATGTAGGTATGACAGCTGCAATAAACATCAACTTACAAACTACATTTCCCATCAAACCGTTTGAACCAATCACAATGTGGGAGGAATGGCTGTGATTCTGATCTAATTGGCTGACTAATCATCCATACTGCTCCCCTCGCATGTGTGAAAGAGAGGACGAAAGTGACACAACTGGACTGTGCCATGGCTCTAACAGCAGCACTTGTGTATGCGGGAGGGGTTTCTGGCCAACCAGAAATCCCCCCGCATGTGCAACGGCAGATTGGTAGAGCCAATAAGAGTGAGGAAAGTGCTCTCTGGTCAGGAGACTTTTCATTTTAATGTAATAAAACAAGCATTTAAAAACTACTGATTGATACTGAGCAACGTCTACAAGGATATACATATTTTAGCTCTGTAAAGCTCCACGAAGGAGTCCTGGGATTTTTATCCTTAATGATTTTGTTTTGATGCTGTTGAATTATTAATTCTGTCTTGATTGTTTTATAATATTATATTAATAAAGCGCCACACTAGAATATGGAGATTAGGTTATTCTCTGACATTTACTGCCTTCGTCAGCAGTACATTAAAACCGTCTCTCCACCAACTAACAGCAGCGAGAGCGCGATAAGGGCGAGGAAGAGTTTATTTATGGGATAATGTTCCCCTGACCGTAAATTCCAAGGAGATAGGATGTCAGAGGATTTTCATGACCTGAGAGCGCGTATATGCACACACACACACATACACACACATACACACACACACATACACATACATACACACATACACATACACACACATACACGCACACACTCACACACATACACTCACACACATACACTCACACACACACATACATACACACTTACACACACACACTTACACACATACACACACACATACACACACACACACACTCACACATACACACACACTTACACACATACACACACACACTTACTCACATACACACACACTCACACACATACACACACACACTCATACACATACACTTACACACACACTCACACACATACATACACACATACACACACACACACTCACACACATACACACACACACACTCACACACACACACTTACACACACATACATTCACACACACACACACACACATACATACATACACACTTACACACACACACACACTCTCACACACACAAACACACTCTCACACACTCACTCATTATTAATTATTTAACATCATTCAAAATAAGCTCTGCACCCTCTCCGTCCAAACTCCACCCACAAATGACCTTATTTGTCCAAACCACACCCTCTTTTCCGTAAGCCCCTCCTCTTTTGTGGCCCACGAATCAGGACAGTCCATTCTAAATTAGCATGTGATTAATAACAGGTGGATAGTATATATATTTTACACTATACTGTATATATTTATACACAAACCAGGCGTCTTGCAATCTGACTTAAATTACAGATTGTTTAACTATAACAATATAGTTGATTAAGTGAGTTTGATGTAATTAGCATGACCTGTATTTAAATTGCTTTTCAAGTTCACCTTGGTTATGGTAATTCTGGGTCTAGCTCTGTGATGCTGAAGGGAACCCTCTTGAAGTTTGTCCTAATTTAAAGGACCTTGTCCTAGAAAAACTATAAACAAAATACAAAGAGAAATCTCTGTGCAAGCATGGCTGGTATTCTGATGAGCAGCTCAAATGTTGTCATTGGACGTGGAACCCCCACTGTTATCAATGAGCAGTTAGAGCCAGTGCAGTCTGTATGAAGGTCCTGTCGTATTCAAAGTCTTCTGACATAATAAAATATCTCGTCTTTTTCTTTAATTAAGTATTTTTCAACCTTGAACAGAATTAGAGTTTACTCGCTCAACTCTAATGTACAGATTAAGCAGAAAGCTATGCAGTAGGTGAGCTCTTTGTGCAAACACAAAAGTATTTTCTGGGTGATGGACTCAGGGTGCAGTTGAGCAAACTGCTGCCAATAGAAGCTGTCAGAGGCTGACATCTTAAAACAGTGCTCAGAACTCCAGGTATGAGTGCATGTATGCATAGAGCTTACATTGCAAGGGGCCCCATAGCGGGTCCACTTTCTTGCATCCCTTGTAGTTAATATAAATTGATTTGTACTTCCTTCCAGAATCCCAGGAAAAACGTACAAATCTCCCGAATCTGGGCTTGAGGCAGTGATTTAATGCAAATCACTGCCTCAAGCCCCGGGCGTTACTAAAGATGGACATCAATTCCCGCCCTATCCTTAGCAACCCTATAAAAGGCAGCTTGGTTTAGATAGGGGGCAGGGCTTCATACATGATTTGCATAAACCACACCCTCAAGCCCCTCCCCCATGCTGCTATCTATTGTTTCTCAACAGTTGGCAAATAAGAACCAGTTTGGAGCAGGAGTCCACACAGGCGACTTTCATGTGTTGGCTTGTTCATTCCCTGCTGCGACAATTTCTGTTATACATAAATTTATGAGTTTGACGTCACTTTGTGTTTTCAAAGCCATGAATCTACAGTATATAATGAGGTGGAAATGATATATTTTTTGCTTTTAGTTACGTCTGTTCAGCAGATACAGGTTTGGTTGCATTGTAATTGGGAATATAACAATACCTTGATCTGACAGTGAAATAATAGAAGTAGAAGTAGAAGTAATTGGAGTAAATTTGTGGCTAGACGTAGAATTATATTTACATCATTTTTTTTAAAATTGTTTTTATTTATTTATTGTCCAGGTGATTATTACATCACAATAGAAAAAGTAAAATTAAACAGACATTATGGGCCGTATTCAGAGATCCGTTTTTGAGGGGCGTTGCGTGCGTATTTTTGCGATCGGATTTATATAGGAAGAAAAAAGCAGCCAGTGTCATTTATATAAGGTAAGAATTGTTAACCAAGATGCCACCAGTGTGTTTGTTTGATGCTTCCGTTTTGCCTTCCTGGCTCCAGGGACAAATTCAGCGCCGCCCTAGGGGTGACACATCTGTACCAGTTCCCGTAGCCCCTTTTTTAATCTGTCATTATTCTGCCTCATTTATGCCTGTCATTATCTGTTAAAAAATATAGAAGGTTTCTAAAGAGGAGCTTAAACATGAATCAGGAACAAAGCAAATAAAATGAAATTTTAAACAATGTAAACTCTTTTTAGAGAATCGTTTTGCCTTAGGCATGAGCCTAGTTTGCCTGGTATATGATGACAGCACAGCTTGAGTCCTGCAGCACTGACATACTGTAGGTGATATCTGAAGCTACCGTTGGTTGACTGACGCCTGGTACTGGGTTGGCATACTTTTGTATCGCCTCAATCCTTTGGCCAGCACAGGGACATTGGGCATGCAATTTAGTGCTGTTTCCAGATTCTCTGAACAGTTTTGTTGGACTTTAACGTGACAGCTGCAGACGCAGAGCTGGGAGACTTGTATTCCTCTACTGACAACAGATTTTTTTCACCCCCCTCTTTGATTAGCGGTATTATGACCGAAATGTCTCTTTTTCTAAAAATAACCGAGCTGTTAGTGAACCAACTGGTCACATGAAAATTCTCCATCTTTATCTTTTGATCTTGATAAAAGAAGAAAAAATAGTTGCAGCTTTTTTTGTGGTGTTTTGAGCAGTTTATTTTGTTGTTTGTCTGCTGCAGAAGTCTTTCCCCCGGAAAGGAGAGAATAACGACTAACGGGTAAAAAATAGTGGCTGCATGTACCTACTTCTGTGTAATGATAGACCCCCCTTCAGACGGAGACTTAAAAAACAGCATTCTGCGTCTTCTGAAAATCCACACAAATAATCGGAGGTTTATGCAGGGTTGTCAACTTTTTTAGTCATGTCTGCAAGGGGTGGGGCTTAATGACACCACTTATGCAAATTGTGTCCGAAGCCCTGCCCCCTGACCAGAAATGCTCATTCTCTTAGTATTTCTAGGGATGGGAGAAAAAACAAACCAATCAGCTGCGCCTAATTTGGGTAGTGGCTCAAAAGAAAAAGACAATACTGCACTTTGTCAAAAAAAACAACTATAATTGATAGTCATATAAAACACATTTATTGATAATAAACAAATTTAAAAATATGCAATATATTATGCAGTGAAATCACATAAATATGATATAATTACAGCTCTATTACCTGATCAAAGAATTGTTGGAATATGGTGACCACCGAAAATGAATATAAAAATATAGCTAAAATTAATTTAAATTGAGGGACCCAAACAGTGGTGTCCCACAAAGCAACTGAACAGACCAGGTAACGGGAGGTCTTGTTATGTTTTGAGCGTGTGGCCAATATTCTCATAGCCCCAGCTCACATAGAGACATTGGACCGGATCCAGAACTACATCCGTCTTCCATAGACGGACGTAATTCACTGAACAATAGCTTAAATATGATATAATTACAGCTCTATTACCTGATCAAAGAATTGTTGGAATATGGTGACCACCGAAATTGAATATAAAAATATAGCTAAACTTAATTTAAATTGTGGGACCCAAACAGTGGTGTCCCACAAACCAACTGAACAGACCAGGTAACGGGAGGTCTTGTTACGTTTTGAGCGTGTGGGCAATATTCTCATAGCCCCAGCTCACCTAGAGACATTGGGCCGGATCCAGAACTACATCTGTCTTCCATAGACGGATGTAATTCACTGAACAATAGCTACTGCGCATGCGTAGTAGCTATTGTACGTAATCTGCGTATCGTTTCGATTGCGTATATGCGGTCCATTATCCCATTGACGAGACTCCAGCATATATCTATCTGCACTAGAGCATCCAATATCTATGCTCAGGACTGTATAGCACGGTGCTATTTCTACAAGGATATTATCCTGAATCCATCTAGGATCATTTAAGTCCTACATTCAGAATTAATTTTAGCTATATTTTTATATTCAGTTTCGGTGGCCACCGTATTCCAACAATTCTTTGATCAGGTAATACTTAGAGCTGTAATTATATCGTATTTATGTGATTTCATTGCTTAATATATTGCATATTTTTTCATTTGTTTATTATCAATAGATGTGTTTTATATGACTAACTATCATTTATAGTTGTTTTTTTGACAAAGTGCAATATTGTCTTTTTCTTTTGAACCACTACCCAAATTAGGCGCAGCTGATTGGTTTGTTTTTCCTTGTCTTGATTATTTGGGAGGTTGGTACCTCCCCTCAGCTTGCAGCCATTTTTGTATGGGGCTCGATCGGACAATTAAGAATTTAATATATTATATGTTTTTTTTATCTCCGCAATTTAGGTTTGTGCGCTTTTTCATATATCTCCATCTCCCACAATTCTCTACACGGTTCTCTGAGCGTACTCCCACAATTCCCTCCACGGTTATCTGAGTGCTACTCTTTATACGTTTTTTCTAGGGATGGAGGTGTGGCTTGATGACACAAATTGCATCATCAAGCCCCCACCCTTCCCCTAGTAACGCTAAGAATAGTCGTGTTGCTAGGCAGAGTGGCGGGACTTCAGGCTGTGGTTTCAACGAAACCAAGTGCCTCAAGGAGAGATTGAGGGAGATTCGCCGGCTCTCCCGGAAACCACATGAAATTCGGGAGTCTCCCGGATATTCCAGGAGAGCCGGCAACCCTGGGTTTAAGTGTGATCCAGATGCAATTTGCAGCCTGTGTCCCGTAGATGCATTTGTAAAAGTAGGAAAGGGCTGCGTGCGATTCAAAGCGCTCACAAAGGGGTTTTTTGGATTGGTAGCAATTACGGCACATACAGTAGCACACGGCTATGAAGTGTCACATCCTAACACAAGGGTGAGAAATTGGTCCTGGAAAGTCACGCCCTGGACTTAGATATGGGGCCAGATTTACTAAGCTTTGGGTTTGGAAAAATGGAGATGTTGCCCATAGCAACCAATCAGATTCTAGCTCTCACTTTCCTATTACATGCTAGAGAATGTCAGCTAGACTCTGATTGGTTGCTGTGGGCAATATACCCCTCAGAACACAAGCCGCTGGCACTCGATTGGCTCGGATCTGAATCGGCCGTGACTTCGCGCTCTTCGGCTCTGAGCAAGCGCAGAAGAAAATCACGCATAAAATGGTCACGTCAACTGCCGCACGCTCCCCTCCGTATCGGGCCCGGTACAGCAACATTTCTAGATACATTCCTTCCCGCGCAATCCAAATGCCAGCGCGTTGCAGCCCTCTTATAAATAATGGAAATTGGGGTCATACTTTCTGCAACCACTTTGCTTTTGCTTATCGCGTATTCACACATTTTCGAGTGCCAAAAACAAAACGCAAACTATGTGATCTGGCGTTCCTATATTTGACACTTATTTGACGTTTTCTGGCAGCTAAGATCGGGCAAATATGGAGAAAAGAGTAAAAAAAAGTGCCAAAATTGGCTCCAAAGTTGCCAGAATGCATGGACCTCACTGTTCCAGCCAATAGACAATTGATTAGTTACCATGGAAGCATTTGAGCATTGTACCAGTGTTTCCATGGTAACCAATAACTTAGCCGCAGTGTCTTTCTCAGTGTTCAACAGATGATTTCAGGCAAAGGTTTGAATTCTTATATCATGGGTTCTTCTAATGAATTATAATACTTAGCATATTAAATGTCATTATTTTTCTGGGTGTCATTCCTACATCTGACATAAAAGCATCCTTTCCCGGCTTTGTGTTTTACCCTGGTTGCATTTTTAATCGACTCCTTTCGGTAGAAGTTATCCATCAAAAAAGTCCTATAAGAATGACTATTATGATGACATACTTCTTAGTTATTCCTCTCTCCATTCACAGTCCATCAACCATAACGTCAGCTGTATTCTAATCCCTGCAAGTACACAATGTTAATTAGTCTGCAATGGTAAATGCATATTGCTCATTATATTGCAGAAAGAACGAATATTTTCAATATCATTAAATGTAATTGCTGCTTTGGTAATGAGTATTTTTCACATTAAACATAATACGGTATATGATTATGCTAAAGAGCCTATGAACTTGAAATAGCTGAGTAGTTCCACTATACGTTTACATGTGGTTATTAGACATTGTTATTGGAGCTCTCGGAATGTTTGGCACATCATATTTTTTTTAGGTTTGATGAAGTATCATCTAGTAGTTCTGCAGTTGTCATTTTTCATATGCTGTATACTGTATAGATGGTGTAATCATTTACCATCCTTGAGGCAAACTTTTAATTTGTGTTTCAATGGTCCAGATCCAGAGCTATGTTACGGGTGTCGTATGTCCTCTTCGTTTGTAGTTACACTGAAGATACGTGACTGGACCTTACGCTCTGATTTATGCGGCATAACGTCTGGCGTGCGCATGCACACAACATGCAAAATAGCGTTTTTACGTCTCCATCTGGCATAAATACGGTAGTACTTAGTTATGGATCTACCCCAAGGTCTGTTTCAGAGCCTGTGGCGTTATTTTGCACTGCAAGGGCCAGATTTACTAAGCTGCGGGTTTGTTGCCTATAGCAACCAATCAGATTCTAGCTCTCACTTTCCTGTTAGATACTGGAGAATGTCAGCTAGAATCTGAATGGTTGCTATGGGCAACATCTCTACTTTTCCAAACCCGCAGCTTAGTAAATCTGGCCCCATGTGTACAAAACAAATGTGCATTCAAATATAGTGATCAAGACCCAAAAGGAAGTCCTTTGGGAGGGGAGTTAAAGAGATAAAGGGATGAAGTCAGTGTACAGAAAGGACAGGCTCGCGCAAATGAAGCCACTTTCGATATGAACGCAGCCGTAAGGATGTCAGTACTGCAGTAATAAAATAATGAAAGCGCCGCCTTCTGTAAGCTATGCAGAATTATTATTACTATGTTGCTGCCGTACTTGCCGCTAATTATGGAGTCAGATAAATGAGGAAACTCCGGCCGGGAGGTGGAGGGGCCACACACTACTAACTAGAGTTTCTACAGCCAGCCAATCAGCTAGCTGCTGAGATTGACAGGACGTCTGTGCAGCCAATTAGATATGAGATTGACATGAGGCCTGTGCAGCCAATCATCATATTGGCAGCCCTTACATCTTCAGCCAGGAGGACTGTTTTCAACCAGCCAATTATAAAGTGGCTCTGCATTCGATTGCTCCTATCCCGCCGAGGACAAGCAATCAAAGAAACCCAGGACAAATCCGCACCGGCGAGAGGTGAGTATTTCTCCAACCCAACCCTTATCCTAATCCTCACCCTAACCCTCCCCTTCCATTACCCTAACCCACACCCTCCCTTCCCTGCAGCCTGACCCTAAGACTCCCTTCCCCACAGCCTAACCCTTAGACTCCCTTCCCTGCAGCCAAACCCTATGACTCCCTTCCCTGCAGCCCAACCCTAAGACTCCCTTCCCCGCAGCCTAACCCTAAGACTCCTCTCCCCACAGCCTAACCCTAAGACTCCCTCCAGCCACCCTGGAACTAAGACTCCTCTCCCCACTCCCCATGGAGTTATACTCACCTCCGGTTGGTGCAGCGTGTTTTCGAAGAATGAATGGGTAAGTATACTGATCGGCATGCTTACCCAATCATAAAAAATCTCAAAATAACACTATTTTCAAAACAGACAGCCAAAAATTAGCTTTTGGCTGTGTCTTTTTCTAAACCAGCATTTTCTTAGTGACAACTCCCACCATTTGGGAAGGTAGGTCCAGAAGCAGTGATTTGAGGTGTTACACATGCTTTCCTGAAATTCAGTAGCCTACTGGACATTTGGGCAGACAGGATGGGCCAAGCGGCTCTTATCTGCTGTCACTTTCTAGGTTTCTATGACAATCTAGGAGAGCTGACATGTATGTTTTAAATACTGTACATGAAAGTCCAAAATTATTCTGTACAGTCATCTAGGATGCGTCGAACAGCCTCTTCTTTTGGCATATAAAAGAAAAACTATTCTGAGCCATAATAAAATAGTTTGCAATACAACATTTTTTGTTCACAGCCTGTAAAATGCCAATTAAATGAATAGCAGATTCCCCATTCCTACTACATGAGATGAGTCCCAATTAAGGCAATGAGCATGAAAAATCTTTTTTATGTGAACACAAGTTCTGCTTCCCATTAGATTTATCATAATGGAATCATACAGAGACTGGACATGATTTTGTTCTGAGACATACAACCCAGCACTGAAATCAAGGTCATATCTATGGGGCAGACTACCCGTGCAATCACACAGATGACTTAAAGTGCCACTTTTCATTAAATCACTCTGCCACTGGGCTGTGGTCACATTGACCACAGCACACATAGACCGCAGCTCACATTGGACCGTATTCAGACTTACATTTTCAAACGCGACCGCAAATATACCCATGCACATAGCAAGGAACACCCACCAAAACCCCGGTCACCTTGCTAATCCGTGCTCATGTAGACTTACACCACCATAGACCACCTCTATCTTTCCGTGTGCCGTCCCGTGCGTCTGTGCCGTCCCGTGCGTCCTCCATACGTGCGTATCATGATAATCGTGCCCACTTTCCTTCATTTAAATGCATCGCTCCGCCCATTTTCACTAAAATCTCCCAGGCGTATATTTGTGTCGCATATCCGGACGTATGTACACACGTGCCTATCATACGTCCGTCCGTAAGGCACTTCCGTGCGAATAGTCTACGTCAACAACGTACAAAAAGTTACTACGCATGCGCAGTTGAAACGTATCTAAAATTACGCACAGGAGTCGCCGTGAAGACAGAAGTCTGAATATGGCCCTAAGAGAGGAAGGTTACACCTGGGCAAAACCATGGTGATTGCAGGGGAGTCAAGATAATTGTATTCTTTGCATGCAGGGAGATATCTTTACTGCACACAGATACTGACCAGCTTTACTATCACACTGTTATTTATCACCTCTCATCTCTAATACTATTATATTATTATATTAT
>WWET01000100.1:135583-147211 GCA_011038615.1 Limnodynastes dumerilii | reverse complement strand
TGCTTGGGATAAACAAAAGGGTATCCTAAATTGCAAACCAAATTGAGTGTAAATAGGGTCTAGGGTCAATAAACAAATGGGCAGTCTAGATGGGCCATGTGGCTCTTATCTGCCGTCACTTTCTATGTTTCTATGATTCTATCTGGAATGGTGATCTGCACACGTTATAACACATTTCACGGAAAGAGATACATTATAAAGTATAATTGTCCTCTGCTGTCAGTTCCAGTGTCACTCCTAGAACTTTGTATCTGGGGTCTGGTCTTCTTGATGTGTTGAGGATTCCTTGATGTGAACTGAGCTGTGATACCAGGACTAAGACACACAGGGCACTTAGTAACCGTATATCTCAGGCACTGGCTTTGTGAAGTCTGGTTACCCTGTAGGTCAAACTAGATGTCTAGTAAGAACCCATAGCGCCGGGGTGACCATGGTAACAGTCCGGCATGCATGAGCCATAATATAAAGCGTCTTATGAAGGGAAAGCACTTCAGAGCAGGATATGGCTGTACGTCCATTTGTGCTGCATATTTCAGAAGATTGCTGTTCCTCTTGAATGTACAGCACATTGTTGATGTGTACATAGAAGCCTACGATTTGAGAGAAGGTTCTACGTGACCTGTTTTTCTTATGTTTTTATAAAATTTATTGATTTATTTGTTTATTGAACTTTTGCTTCTCTCTGGGTGTTGTTGTTTTTTTGAATGTTTATTTTTTCTGTTTTTTGATGCATGAGGCGCTGCTGTAATAACAGAGGACAGGATTTGACCTCCTGAAGGGCTTGCAGTCTGCACGGAAGAGGGGGCTGAACTCCCCTGTTACGTCCCTCTCTCGTGCAGAGCTTAGGTGAGTTACGCTGCCATAAGGCATTCTTAAGTCACCTGTGTGCATCAGCAGTCCGTACGACCGCTAATCCACATGTAGGGCCGTGTTCAGAGATCCGTTCTTTAGCGTTTTTCTATGCGTATTTTTAAGTATGTTTCAACTGCACATGTGTAGTAACTTTTTCTACGCAGTTCACGCAGACTATACGTGCGGAAGTGCCATGTGGACGGACTTGTGAATCGGACGTGGGAAATTCCACACGGAACTCCGACGGAAAAATACGCATGGAGGAATTTACATAGAAATGGGCGGGGGAGGCATTTACATGAAGGGAAGTGGGCGTGATTACAAATATACGCAAGGACGGAGGACACATACACTCGTAAGTGACTGCAGAAAGTTAGGGCTAGTCTATGGAGGCGGAAGTCTCCGTTGGGTACGGATTAGCAATGGCAGTGACTGGGGTTTTGGTGGGTGTTACTTGCTCCGTCCGTGCATATATTTGCACTCCGATCGCAGCACGGAAGTCTGAATATGGCCCGTAACCACTAAATCCCACCCATACTGTATAATTAAATTGTTCCCCCGTCCACCTTACGAAGTTTTGGATAGATCTCCAGGCGTATGGAACTAAGTTCTGTGCACCTGGATACTTATTGCAGAACATCAGGAATGTTATAGAGTTTAGGGTGATTCGTTGCGGAACATGTGGCATGTGCATTGCCAGTAAAACAGACAAATTCCACATCCAGTATGGAGAATTCGGCTGTTGTGCGGAGGTCAGGATCTGGTCCAGAGACCGTTCTTTCTTATAATGGTCTCAGACAACCCTTACATTTAAAAGTATGTCCTCACTTTTTTTTTTTACAAATCCTCTTATTAGTATAAATATGAGAGCCCGGTGGTGGGGATAGGCTTGTGTGGCAGGCACCTAGCAGGTCACAACCCCTGGAAGACAGTCCCAGGTGTAACTAAGCACTAATAACTGAGCATGAGTGAAGAGATCAGAAGTGTTTGTTAGTGTACACATTAGATAAATACAAGTATAGGAGAATAGTGAACTGGGAGCGACCAGGGACAATTCCAAATAAACACCAGGCTATAAACACTACAGGAAACACTAGATGCTAGAACACAAAGGGTAAGCTGAATACAAAGATATAAGTGTGCATGGATGTGGTTCACCTGTTATAAAGGCTTCTTTCCAACATACCACATCCAGACTGCAGAGTGGTGATGGGGATGTCATTGGGAGACATCCGCACAAAGAATGTCTGCACAATTTTCGAAAAATGGCAATGGCAACAGGTAAGTTAGGTTTCCCCTTACCCTTACCTTAACCCTCCCTGTCCTGCAGCCTAACCCTAGCCTTCCACTTGTATCAACCTATCATTAACCCTCCCTGTCCTGCAGCTTAAACTAACTAAACTAATGTTAGGCTAACTGCCTAACATTAGCCTCCCAATCCTGCAGCCTAATCCTAACCCTTTGTGTCCTGCAGCCTAATACTAACCTTCTCTTCCTTGCCGCCTAATCCTATTGTTGAAATAGGGCCATTCAACAATCACCGGGTCCCAACAGCAAATTTTCTGCGCTACTTTTGACATTGGGGCTGATCCAGACCGGTCGTATGCATTAGAAAGGCATTTCTGCGTGTGCGCTGGGCAGATGTTGCCCAGCGTAATCAGGGAAACTGGATCCTTAGTATCGGGCGTCCCTAACTGTTGCGTAGTTACGGCGAAGGGGGGTGTTGCTCGCCGTAACTACGCAACCGTTACGGAAGGAAGACGGGGGAAGGTAAGTAAATGAGGGAGGGTGTGTTAGGTCAGTTACGACCCTGTGGCCGGTAGCCTTCAGCCGGCGTAACAGGGGGCGTGCTCCAGAGCTACAGTGGCTGTACATACGGCCAGCGGGCCAGCGAATCAGACACGATACAGCGGCTGTATCAGTGTACAACTAATTCTTGCTGCTGCATAGCCAAGGTAAGTTTTTGCGGGCCCCATCATCTTCAGGGAAAGGGACAGTAGTCCCAGCTGCCCCCCCTGATGGTGACCCTGATCAGAGTGCAGAAAACACTAGATGCATCTAGAGCACAAAAGAACCCCACATGCAAAGATATACCGTATTTCCCCATGTACAAGACGCACCCCTGTATAAGACGCACCTTCATTTTGGGGTCCCAAAATTAAAAGTGCATCTTGTACATGGGGAAAGCTCCCCTCTCCCCTTTAAAGTTTTCTTGCCTTTCAGATCATCCAGCGAGCGGGACTGCGGTCAGAATATGACGTCCCGCGGTGGCTGAGACTGGGAAATGAAGTCCCGCGGTCACAGTGGCGCTGGTCTGGAGTCAGACTGCGGCTGGATGTTAAAATGGTAACCCTCCTGTATAAGACGCACCCTGTTTTTGGACACAAGATTTTTCCAAAAAAGGTGCGTCTTATACATGGGGAAATACGGTAAATGTACATAAATACATACAGAAAACAGAGGGTAACAAACATACAGGACTAAGGGCAGCTGGTTCACAAAGACATATGAAGGAAGGTAGTAGGAGGCCAGCGAGCACACATGCGACAGGAACTCAGAATAATAATGAATGACCAGCAGCCAGATCAGAGAGGGGTAGTCCTATATAAGCAGGCTGACCAGGTGCTGGATAATCAACTAATAAGTTTCACATGAGCCCCTAAGGGCATGTAAAAAAATTTCCACAACTTCAGGAAATAAAGAATGCCCCTAGGGGTGGAACAGGATGTTACAGTGTTACATAGTGTAACAATAAGATAAGCTCCTAAGATTCAGTAGTACTGAATTTGGTTTTTTGAATGAAACACCAGCTGGAATCGAAGGAATCACATAAGATCCACAAGTCAGTACAAGCGCCTGGCTGACCACTCCCATCGGGCTAGACCCTGCCTTAATGAAGGGCCGTTAGTTCTATAATAGGACTAAGGAGTACTGACCAAATGTGTGAAATAATCATAAATTTCAACATCCCGTGAGGCGGCTTAGATCTACACCGTTGTGAAGTGGAGGGTGGGTTGAAACCACAACGATCATTTGCATTAATGATGTGTCACACCTTTGACTGGCTGGGGTTCATATAGGAGGGAGTCCTACACTACTAGGAGTCCAGGGATACTGCCTGCAACCCGAGGTTTTGCCTGCACAGTTCAAAATCTGAAAAATATGCAAACGGCTCTCGTTATTTAGGTTATACCACAAAACAGCTTCTCCAAATATGCAGCTTTTCCTTTATCTTTCTTTAAGCTTGAGTTTTTGTGGTTTAAAATACTGACTTTATTTGGCATTTTTATTGACCTATGTTTGCCAGAGGCAAAAATCTTTCACTCGCCTCAGTATCTTTTTCATGCAAGGTGCTTTTATACAGATCACAGATCTCAGCCGGAGTTCCTACATCAGTAATAATTTTAATTAGTGGACACATGATTACCTATAATTTGAAAGAAAAAAAACCCCCTAACTTATAATCACAATGACAGATATAGATTTGTTTCCTGTTCACTAGTAATGACCTATCCTTCAATCAACATGTTCTATACTGGTATTTCTTTGGCCTTTATACACATATACGCGCGCACACACACACACACACACACACACACACATTCACAAACAATTACATCTCACACTGTGGGCTAGATTTACTAAACTGCGGTAAAGGAAAAGGAGATGTTGCCATAGCAACCAATCAGATTTTAGCAGACATTTTCAAGTATGAGTAGTGAATAAATTATGTGACATCACAGGAGGCGGAACATGGGACATGGAGCTTACTACAACCTTTCAGAAGAAACCTTTATTAGAGTAATAACAAACCTAATATTTACACTGTGCCTCACCCCCACCCAAAAAGCAAAAAAAAAACCAACCCAAAACATCCCCTAGCGCACCAGAAGGAGGTAACATGGCTGATCTCCCTAGCAGAATAAAGCCAAAAATTCGGCCATCTTGCTCCTCTCATGTGAAGCCCGAGTACAGTCAGTCAGTCAGTTGACATAATTCCCTGCAATTATACCTATTTGGCTGGTACAGTTTTTTAACAGTCTGTACCGGCCAAATTGTCTGTACCGACTTGTGCCGGTAATCTACAGCTTCCCAAGCGTCAGCCAGCGCAGTGAGCAAATTTGGACTCACCTCAGGGCTGTTTAAATGCGGGGACGCTGGAAAGCCAATCAGCGCTCACCCTATCACAGCCCCGCCCACAGGAAAACGCCCTAAAGATGATGGGCAGGCTAGGGAGCCAATCAGAGGAAGGAAAGGGGATCAGGAAGTGGAGCAGGAGAAGGTATTGCTGGGAGAGCTGGAGAGGAGACTCAGGAGAGCCTAGGAGCATGGAAGAGATGGTTGTGGCAGCCAGTGGTAACAGCAGGTGTGAGGGTCAGGGTCAGGGTGTCTTGGGTGCCATTTCTGTTATTTTGTCCCTGACCTGCATTTGTTCTGTATGCTGATTCCTTCCTGTGTGCTGGTTATTACTTTTCCCTTTGTATTATTTCTTTTAAACTAAGGCCCGTATTCTGAGTACTGGACGCATAACATATACGTCCGGTGTTTAGCGATTTTTACTACTGCACATCCGTAGTCATTTTTTAACGTAATCTACATATCTTTTTCTTACGTAGATTGCGTAAATGCGGTCTGAATACGGGCCTAACAGTTCTTTTTAAAGTATAATAAATGTAGTTAATTTATGGGGGTTAAACTGAATTATTGCAGGTTGTGACTTAATGATAAAAATAATAAGAATAGGGAGGACACACCTCATGGGTGGGATTAGACATGCCCCCTTTAGCTGACACACCCCTGGATGGCAAAGACACGCCTCCTCTGGTGGTAAATGCATCTTTTTTCACCGTGAAGGGTATGTGACATTGCAACACCATGGAATTTCTTAGCTTTATAATGGGGCATATTTTCCCAAATTGTCATTTTCTCACAAATCTCACCCCCCCAAATGAACTCCCCTGAGACATTGGGCCGTATTCAGAGATCGGTTTTTGAGGGGAGTTTTGTGCGCATTTTTAGGATTGGATCAACTGTGCGCTATAGACTTTATTCAACAGGACAGTTTCCCGTTCACTACACATTGCTTGCTGTTGATTACGCACAGTATACCATCGCTAGTGCTGTTTAGCTCCCTCTCCAAGGAAGCCCAACTTACACGTCCATACTAAGCGTATCAATTCAGCCCACGTACCATCTACAGCTGATTATTATTTTGGATACACCAGGACTCTGGTTCAAACTATAAATCTGCTAAGAAATTTACCTATTCAAATTTGCAACAGTGTAACTACTTTTAACCAAGTATTTCAAACCACATTTCAATTGCTCCGGAGAAAGGATCATTAATTGCTACTCGTGCAATACCTATATTGTTACTTTGTTTACATGTACCTCTTGTTCTTAAATTGCTTGTTGTTTTTAAGTTTATAGAATAAATATTGTTACATATTATCCACTGCTCGGATAATTTATTTTTCAAATATTGGTGAATTTTCCATAGAGAGGAATTAGTATTTTTAGCGCTGAGTTTTTTTTTCTCTTTTTCTGCACGTTTTTGTATGGGAGAGGAGGCAAGTCTCTCTCCACACACAGCTGCTGTTTATTTATTTATTTCTCTGTTTGCCACTGGCCTGGAAACTTGAGTGTTTCCTTTTGTTTTTGCAACTGTGCGTAGTAACTTTATTTACGTACTTTACGTAGCCTATACGCACATAAATGCCTAACGGACGTACATGTGAATTGCACTTGGGGACATACGTCCGGAAATCCGACGCATGGGAAAATTTACATAAAAGTGGGTGGGGGGAGACATTTAAATGAACGCAGGGAGGCACGGTTATCAAGAATCGCATGGACGGAGCACATATACGCACGTATAGAACAGAGTGGTCTAGGGACTCGAAAGTCCCCGACAACACACCCCGGGAGTGGCGGTGTTGTTGGTGGGTGTTACCTTGCTCCGGCCGTGCGTATAATTGCGTAATATAAAAAAACAGATCTCTGAATCTAACAAAAAAAGTTTACGATCAGACAGTGCCGCCTGTTTTTTTATTCGAATATTGCAACAATGACGTACTATTTTCGTCATCCTAAACCTAACTTAATCCTAACCAGCAGCCTAATGCTAACCAGCAGTCTATCCTTAACCCTTGGCAGCAGCCTGGCCCTAACCCTAACCAGTAGCCTAACCCTAACTCTAACCGGCAGCCTAACATTAACCCTAAATTGGGGGAGAGTAACATTGTGCCTTTATACAATGTGTATACTTTCGATTCCTGTACTGAAATAGCCGCTATTCAGCTATTGGCGATATCGCTATCGAAATAACAATCGCCACAGCGGCAACTACTTCTAATTTGAACTCTGAATTCACAGTTCTCAATATCGGGTATTGAGAATGCTATGTTTTTTTCTTGGACTGTTTCCCACTGATGTCCCATTCTCCAGTGTGTAATGTATGAGATGATCATGGATGGATATTAGTCTTGAATATTACTCATTTCACTTTCAGATATCAAGGATGACGGTTCTCGTCTGGCTCTTCTCTATAATCCTCTGCTGTGGGGCAGCTCAGCGCTCCGATCCCATGTTCATAGATGTCACCAACACCGTCCTACCACCGGACTATGAAAGCAATCCAACGCAACTCAACTATGGGGTGGCCGTCACCGATGTGGACAATGATGGAGACTTTGAAATTGTGGTGGCTGGGTAAGTGATAGTCTATGGTGATCACATTTTCATACCTGAAATTGAGGTGTTTTCTTAGACAGTTAAGAACTCTGAGTGTTTTTACGTTTCACAACACTATTATTTGTTACGAGAATGGTTCACCAGGGCGCGGAGTCTAACTTGGTGAAGTAGAACAGGGACAACAGGTACGGATACGCCAAGAAGGCGGAACAGAGGACCCCCCATGCAGGACGAGCAATAGAGATTGAGCTGAAGGCGAGTACCAGTACAGAACTGGAACGATAAAGAGCAACAGAGGAGCACAATACCAGTACTAGACTGGATATAAACAGTGCAGGGAGAGTAGCTCAGAACAAGACAGGACCGGAATACCGGAGGGGTGCTGGTACAGCTCAGAACCAGAACAGACTACCAGTATAGACTGGAATAATAACTGGTGCAAGTGGAAATAGCACAGAGAGTGTTACCAGTACAGGTGGTGCAGGTGGAGTAAACACAATGATTAAACAGTTCAGAACCGGAGTATACAAGTGGTGTAGGTGGAAATAGCACAGCAGTAACCAGTTCAGGACTGGAGTATGCAAGAGGTGCAGGTGGAGTAAACAAAGTGGTTAACCTGTTCAGGACTGGAGTATACAATAGGTGCAGATGGAAACAGCACATGTACCAGCACAAGGCTGGATATAAACTGACACTACAAATACAGAGACAGGGGATTGCACACAACAAACGGCAGGTAACTACACTCACACCAACAATCTAGCTATTTAAAGGGAGAGCCATATTCCCATTGGCTGCTGAACAGACACAGCCAAATACTCAGCTAGGGAATCCCAGCCGCGAGGTAATCAGCCAGGATCCCTAGCCAGAAGAAATGCTGCAGGGGAAACCAGGACCGGAATTCCCTGCTATAGTACAAAACACAATTACACGCTGCTGCCATATGCTGCGTGTAACACGATCAATAAAGGAAAAAGTTTCAGAACATTTTATAAATAAACTTATAACAGGCAAAAAAACCTAATTTTTTTTATATAATTTTTTTTTCTTTATTCCCTTCCTGCCAATGTTTACACATGTATTACGTTACAAATAAATGTTTTCAATAAGGGTCATGTAGTGGCGCCCCCTACAGCCATGCACCTTAGTCTGCACCCTAGTTAGCCCAATGGTTGATTAGACACTCTCAGTAATCATAAATAAACTTCTACCTTCTCTAAGAAATGATTTAATCCTCCAAGGAGAAAAGGCCACTTCTATACATAAATGATGAAGGGTATTTACAACAAATCGTGGAATGAAACCTTATATGTATAATAAACTGCAGAAACATTAATTACACACATTTGCAAATATATAATGAGCCATGTGCCACTTTCAAGGCCTTTCTGGTGTAGATGGTCCTAACGCAAAACAACAAGAGGCCCAATATTGGTTTATATATCATATATTTATAAACTGAGAGCAAATTCACCTAGAGGCACCCCTACGATTCCATGTGGTAGGTGTAAATTTCCACCTATTTTGCACTTATCCTCAAACTCTGGAACCAGTTCTGTATTATTCACACGTAGTTTTGGGTTGTAGTACAGAAATGTTGATTGTATTGAGGTACACACATCGCTAGTTTAAACTTTACCTATTGGCAATTAATTGGAAAAAAACAGTTATCCAAAAACAGTTATCCGTGTACAATATAAGGAAATCATTTGTCTTTTTAATTAGCCATTTGACACAAGTTTCATATGTGCATTGCTCTTTTGCCTTCTTTTCTGTTATATATAAAGTTATTTACTATATTGTTTATAGGATATAAACACTAAGAAGAATTTTTATCATACAGTTATTCTTTTCTCTAAAGAGATAGCTGGCATCTGATTGGTTGCCTTGAACAACTTTTTTTGTCTTTTAGTAACACTACAATAACAGATACTAACAACAAATATACTGTTAAGTATAAGCAAATGTATTTCCCGTCATTGGAACAAACTGATTATCTGAACTACCCTTAATAGCTCAAATAATAAATGTACTACTGGAGTGGGGTTTTCTGGTATGATGTGATAGGTTGCGTCACATTGTTTTCTGACAAAGGCATCGCAACTTTAGGGATCTCTGTGATTTGAATTTAGATATCACTGGTACCTTGAGCAATCAGGTTGTAACTGCTCCAAGGGAAACAGGTAAGATTTTACCCTAACACTCCCCATCTATTTCCATATCCTTAACCCTCTATGTTCCACAACCTAACCCTATCCCCCATCATTTTAACCCTACCCTAACCCTCCCTTCTATTAGCCTAAGCTTAACCTACCCTAAACCTACCTTACCCTAACCTTAGCACTCACCTTCCATAAGTCTAACCCTCCCCTTCCCCTTCTAGAAGCCTAACCCTAACCTTCCCCTTCTAGAAGCCTAACCCTAACCTTCCCCTTCTATAAGCCTAACCCTAACCTTCCCCTTCTATAAGCCTTACTCTATATTCTTCCCCTTCTATAAGCCTAACCCTAACCTCTCCCTTCTATAAGCCTAACCCTAACCTCTCCCTTCTATTAGCCTAACCCTAACCTTCCCCTTCTATAAGCGTATACCTAACCTTCCCCTTCTATAAGTCTAACCCTAACCTTCCCCTTCTATAAGCCTAACCCTAACCTTCCCTTTCTATAAGCCTAACCCTAACCTTCCCCTTCTTAAAGCCTAACCCTAACCCTACCCTTCTATTAGCTTAACCCTATCCTTAGCACTCTCCTTCTATAAGTCTAACCCTAACCCTCCCCTTCTATAAACCTAATCCATATCTTAGCACTCATCTTCTATAAGTCTAACCCTAACCCCAACCCTAACCTTCCCCTTCTATAAGCCTAACCTTAGTACTCATCTTCTATAATCCTAACCCTAACCTTAACCCTGCCCTTCTATAAGCCTAACCTTAGCACTCACCTTCTATAAGTCTAACCCTAACCCCAACCCTAACCCTCCCCTTCTATAAGCCTTACCCTAACCTTCCCCTTCTATAAGCCTAACCCTAACTTTCCCCCTTCTATAAGCCTAACCCTAACCCTAACTTTCAACTTCCCACAGCCTAACCTTAACCTTCACCACCTCACCGCAGCCTATCCATGTGGCCCGCCACAGACCGATTAGCAGCGGGTACTTATTTGCAATAGGGCCATTAAGGTCTATTTCCACAGTCATCCATTCAGACCAACAACTGCACCCTTTACTTCTGTATATGTACATTACAGCATGTTATACGTTATTATATTATACATTAAATCACCCCAGCATTTATTTTAATTTACATCTGTATCTAGCCTCAGGAAGTCTAATTACTTGTTATATATAAATAGGAAAGAAGAGCAATCAGTGTCATTTGTGTGGGAAGTTTTAGACACACGACAGTGACATCAACACACTGTTTTTTTGTTAAGTGGATTCTAATGCGCTTTTTATTTTTTACATCAGTCCAAAAGGCCAATAAATAACTGGGCATCAGATGCAAATGTGAAAATGAAAGACAGGGCTCTATTTACTAACTTCATTTTCATGCGATAATGACGATATTCATGAGAAAACGATCATTATTGCATAAAAATTAAGATTTATCTATTTTCAAACCGCTGCAGTTTCCATGGCGATCCATGTAAACATCGTTAAACCTCGCTGGCTCGTTCTTTTCAGAGCGGGACGGAGCTTTGTGAAATTTACTATATGCCGTAGCAAAGTTTTTTACTCTACTTTTGGCGTAAAATGAATGCTAGCTTAGGCTGGCGTTGTGGTAAGTATTCCAGCGATGTACCTATATACCCCTCCTTTCCCTTCCCGTAATATCTGTTATTAGAGGGAGAAAGGGGGGGGCAAGTATGGGGAGACCACGGGAATACAAATTAATTAATAATAAAGAAAAAGAAGAACAAATATATATATATGCAGGACTTCATTCAAGCCTCATTTGAATTAAATATCCTGTGATTCTCCTCTGTGAATGAAGCTGCCAGGCTTGCAGTGAAGATAAACCAGCCTGTTTCAGCTTCATTCACAGAGAAATGAAATTATAAGTAAATAGAGCCCAAAATCAGCAGG
>WWET01000100.1:114594-128777 GCA_011038615.1 Limnodynastes dumerilii | reverse complement strand
CTCTCCTCTCTCTCTCTCTTCCACCCCCCTTTCTCTCTATCCTCTTCCTCCTCTCTCTCTCTCTTTCTCTATCCTCTTCCTCCTCCTCTCTCTCTCTCTCTCTCTCTCTCTCTCTCTCTCTCTCTCTCTCTCTCTCTCTCTCTCTCTCTCTCTCTCTCTCTCTCTCTCTCTCTCTCTCTCTCTCTCTCTCTCTCTCTCTCTCTCTCTCTCTCTCTCTCTCTCTCTCTCTCTCTCTCTCTCTCTCTCTCTCTCTCTCTCTCTCTCTCTCTCTCTCCCCCCCTCTCTCTCTCTCTCTCTCTCTCTCTCTCTCTCTCTCTGTCTCTCTCTCTTTCTAATTCTATGCATATTTGTTAAATAAAATCAGAAACACAATCTCTGCAGCCTTTTGAAGCTCCAGTGTTTTTCCCCTGAATGTAAAGGATTTTTCTATGTAAACAGTATGAAACTTGCAATAAAACATTAATTAGAATACAAAACGGATTTTATTCCTGTGTAAATAACACTGAGTAAAGAATTAAATATTTTATGACGTGTAATTCCTACAACGTTGTTTATTTGTTGCAATGTCCTTGGAACAAACAATACGCTGCTAAAACCCATTAGGAAGTTAAAAGTTCACATCTTGTAACATCATAAGAGCGTTTTACATGCAGAAATCATTAAGAAAGACAATTAAACCCTACTTGTGACAGAATACAGGTTTTATGATAGTGAAAGCATTAAAATATGCAGAAAATGGGATCTGCTTCTTCCAGTTGTTATTTGTATACTTTGTGTTGGCCTTTACCACCTCGGATGGGAGCTTATTCCACTTATCAACTACTTTTTCAGTGAGGTTATTTTTCCATACATTTTCACTAAACCTACAGTGGGTCTCAGATACAGTTTTCCCAGGATGCATCTTTTGTAAGCTGGTGGGGAAGTTAGATTGTAGCCCATTAGTAAATCAAATAAAACTTTGTTTATTTAACATTTAACAGCTGCTGGCTTCCTGCAGAGATTAGCCACCCATTCAATTCACAGGATGGCCTGTTGCATGATCTCTGCAGAAAGCCAGTAGCTGCTAAATGGTAAGTAAACAAGTTTTAATGATATCTGAAGCCCCATTCAACTTTCCCCTGATTTTTAACTGAGCACAACTGTACCACCCTCCAGTTTAGACACATGCCCTTGTGGTCTAATGCACCAATTGGTATATGTGATAGCAGCTTTCTTATCCTCCTCTCCCTTTTCTGCTCCAAGCTCTTGCTTTGTATGTTGTGTGACACAGGCCATGCACTATTTTTGTTGCTCTTCTTTGTACAGTCGCTAATGTATTTATGTCCTTATGGCCTCCAGAACTGATCACAGTATTCCAGGTGAGGCCGTACCAATGTCCCGCTGGACATGTTAGTATTACAGGGGAGTTTATGGGGAATCTTAGTGTCAGACTGTGGGTAGGGGAGTCTTAGGGTTAGGCTGCAGGGAAGGGAGTCTTAGGGTTAGGCTGTGGGGAAGAGAGTCTTAGGGTTAGGCTAAGGGGAAGGGAGTCTTAGGGTTAGGCTATGGGGAAGAGAGTCTTAGGGTTAGGCTACGGGGAAGGGAGTCTTAGGGTTAGGCTGTATGGATGGCTGTATGGATGGGGCACTTAGAGTCAGGCGGCGGAGAAAGGAGTTTTAGGGTCAGGCTGAGGAGAAGGGAGGGTTAGGGTAAAGTAAGGGGAGGGTTAGGGTTATGTAAGGGGTGGGTTAGGGTATAGATTAGGGTAAGAGTTGGGGCTATATTAATACTCACCATTCACCGCAGCATCTTATATTTTCAATGAATCGATTGCTTCTCCTCTGCCAGGCTTAAGCAGTCGATTTCCCAGCCAGTTTCGAAAAAAGGGCGTTCACAGCGGCGATCCACACTCACTAAAATAATAAGCCAACATTATGCTGCCGACGGCATCACTTTCGAAACAGAGATTGCCGGAACAGTAACAACTCCTCTCCTCACATAAATGTGTCCCAGCCTTTGATTAAATGTATAGTTATTACTAAGATGAAGGTAATTAGTGGCCCTTTGTGTCTCAGATTGCCCATAACGTTCTATACATTTTATAACATGTGCAACACACATCAGGACACGTACAGCCCGGCGCAAGGTTAAAAGGACACATTACAATAAGTGAGAGCTATTTGAGAAGCAACGACTAAGCGCCACGAGATGTACCAGCGGCATAGCTTGATTTGAGAAGACACTGGAATCCCCGCCGCGAAAGAATGAATAGAGAGAGAATTGCAAATTGTGTTTTGTTTTATAGGTAAAACATTCTGGTATTTAAAAGAGCTGCTGGGGGTGGACGGCGAGGGGCTTCTTAGGAATAGGAATCGCTAACTGTATGGAAATTCGCAAAGGGAGTTCTACTTCCAGAGGATGTGGAGGAGGATTTACTATATCTATCTGTGAAATTGGTTTACTTAGAAGTGGTTTGAATCCTATTACAAGTTCTGTGTGCCAAAAAAAAAGTACTTTACTTGACGTCTTCGTGTTTTATTTTTCAGTAGGATGAATAGTTGTAGAATATGAATATGTATGTATGCCTTGTTTCAGTGAACGTCTCTGTATGAACATGACATGACACGAAGACAGTCTGTACCTCAAAGGAATATGCAGTTATTTCAACAAGAAAACAGTAGCATTGTTATATATGGCGGTGGTGGTCAGGGGAGCTGATCCAGAGTTTTTGCGCAGCTGTAACATAGACCTGCTGCTGAAAATAACGTACCTAAATATGCGCAAGCCGTGTGCGTATCTAGGCGTTATTTTGTGATTTGTCCTCTCCTCAGTGTCCCAGCCTGTCAATCACACAAGAAGCTCCACCCCTCCACACTGACCAATCAAATGTGAGTAAAATACCCCCGCCGCTGAAAATGGACCTGATTCACCTTTAATAACGTACCTAAATATGCGCAGGCCGTGTGCGTATCTCGGCGTTATTTTGTGATTTGTCCTCTCCTCAGTGTCCCAGCCTGCCAATCACACAAGAAGCTCCACCCCTCCACACGAAACAATCAAATGTGACTGTGTATATGTATTATTATATGTCTGTATGTGTAGGAAAACATAGAGCACATATGCAGTGTGCTCGGTGCTCTGAATTCGCCCCCCTGTGTTTTATGTGTATATGTATTATGTCTGTTTGTGTGTGGCACCCACACACCCAGAAACACACACATACCAACATATAATAATACATATACACAGTCACATTTGATTGGTCAGTGTGAAGGGGTGGAGCTTCTTGTGTGATTGACAGGCTGGGACACTGAGGAGAGGACCTGAGGAGAAGCAAGGGTGGCCATTACACTGCCTGCATGTTCCCTGTCAGTCACTGAATACAGTCATGCAGATAACTGACAGCCAGGAAGGTTCTTCTGATAAGCCTCTAAACCTCCCCTCTATCTCTGCACTGCAGTAAGTGACATGGAACATGCATCCAGGCAGTATAGTGGCCACCCCTTCCCTCTCTGTTCCTCTCCTGGCTCCTACCCTGCTCCTTGGAGTCCTAGCCTGTTACAGAGAGGCCATTCAAGACTCAGAAAAGCATAAAAGATTACTGAATCATCATCAAAACGACCACGTGTCACCATTAATGGAAGACCTTCATCCTGACCATCTTCATGTAGTGGGAACACCAGATGAAGGTGAGTTTTCTGTAAAATTAGGCCTGTTCACTGATAAGTTATGTGTACTCTACTCAGCAGCCAAGAATCAATGTAAAACATCTCATTTCAAATGATTGAATTGTATTTATTTAACTGGTAGTAAATTAATTGCCATTTTAAGATTATAATGCTCCTGTGCTTTATCTAAACCTAACATTGGGGTAGATCCAGGACTACGTTTGCAATACGTTTCCTCGCGTAGCGTATTTACGCATGCGTACCTTCTACACACTCCCCTTGTCACACCCCTTGAATGTACGTATTTTGACCAAGATACGCTTTCCAAACCCTACCTTAACTTTTGGCAACGTAACCGCAGTGATTCGCTGACGTACGGATGGGCAACACGTATTTACGCAGCTAAGCACGCCCATACTGTACACTTTAAATACAACCCCCCGCCTACATAACGTATTTTGGACTCACGTAAAATTGGCACGCCCACAATTACGTATATACGTGACACATACGTGAATGGCAGTGTAGCGAACTTACGTGTACGAAAATACGCTCCGCTAATATACGTACGCACACACGTAGTTATGGATCTACCCCATTGTTACTTGGATCTATGGATCCCGACTTCCTATGCAGTGGATGCGCAAATCTGCTGCCCGCATTGCGTCCATTGTTTCCAGAACTGTGACATTTGTAACTCTGAATTTTATTGTAAATATCTTTTTTCTTTAAATAAATGTTGTTCAGTTTAAGGATTACAATTTAAATTTATAGCACATACCATAATGTATAAATACATTTTTATAGTAAAATAAACAAATAAGCTGGGGTTGGCCAACCTCAGAAACACTGATGAAAATTAACATAGGAGTCTTTGCATATCTGCAGCCACTGTCACAACTGTCAAAAATCACATGCAAAACATGAGAAAAGGGGCCTCCAGGCCATATAGTAGTCCTTGGTCTCTTGCCCCCCCCCCATGAAAATTTTCGTTCCTACGCCCCTTCAAGAGACCAAAGCGTATTTTTCATTTCTGTCTCCATTATTGAAGTCATGTTGTCTTTGATGACATCTTGGCCTTCATGAAAATGGCCGCCTCCATAGGCCTCAAAGCAGGCAAATAGGACACAATTTCTAAATCCTGTCATCATACCCCATTGACTTCTGGAACTGAATCAGCTTCAGGGAGATTGCCAACACTTCAGGGAGTCCGGGAGATCACCCACGTTTCAGGGAGCCTCCCTGACATTCAGGCAGAGTTGGAAACTGTGGTTAGAGGGCTTTGCATGGGGAATTTGTTGTGTTTCTCAGGGTAAGAACGGTTGAAGTTTATGAGAGTGATATTTACATAAAAATAAAATGCTAGGAGGAGAGAGTTAAAGCTGTAAATAAATCAAGTTTCATTGTCACTGCTGCAAGAGCCGCCATCTGGTGCGATGAATATAAAAATATGCAGAAGCCGGAAATCAACCTGGATACCGCGCAGTAACCTGTATTTCATAGAGATGAATTCTGCAGTTATTTTATCTGTGGCTTCATTGTCTTCCCCATTCTGACAGGTTTTGCTTCACTATCAGTATTGTACAGCAAGGCTTCCAGACGCAGAACATTATCACTTGTATAACTCACGGCATCGCATGTGCCATGGTGTCATAACACTTCCAACCCAATCAGCAATTAAGTTTCATCAACCTGGTTAAAGGTAATACACGGCTTCATTATAAATCGCTGTCACAGGTTTTTGAATGTAGTTGATTATTACAATTTTCTTTCAGTTTGTTAGTAAGTTAATTTGCGCTATTTTGATCTTAGCAACTGCGTTACACAGTAAAAGTAATAGAACTGTCATCACTGGCTGCTGTATGAAAGCTATGAGCCTCTGGGCCTGATCCAAAGTTCGCCATCTCAAGTATCGTATCTCTTTGTGATTTTCTAGGGCGCCATCTTTGAACTGAGGAGCACGCATTCACGTGCAACTCGAGCTGCGGCGGCTTGTGTTCTGAGGGGCGTGTTTAGAGAGGAAAGGGGTGAAGGGGCATGGTCAGTGTATAATAAGGGCGGGGCCCAAGCAAGTGCACCCAATCCAGATCAGAACGCAGACGTAAAAAGAAATGGGATTGTTAGTTCAATGGATAACCCAAATTTTGTGTTTATATATTTCAATACGTTTGTTTAAATCATTTTCCTGACTGGATTGATCCACGTTTAATAAAAGAGAGAAAAATATTTATTCATTTCACGCATTTAAAAAAAAAAAATGCAATGTTATCCAATATAAATAATAAACTGGGTATTTATGTTGTAGTAATAAATCACTACTAAACAAATCACTTTATGCGTGCCGTGAATATAAACAGAATCCCTAGTGCTTGCTTGTGGGTAAGAAGATTTGTTTTCTCCCCATACTTGATAGGACAAGCAAGAATTTGAATCGATCAATAGATATCAATATTATACAGCTGAGTTTCCATTTATAAACTTAATCCCACAACAATCTCAATCTTTTCCACTGAAGGGAAAAGAAAAAGTGTTGAGAATCTAGAGGGTGGATTTTATGAGCTATTTCTAAAGTCGTTTGTGCAGCCAATCAGACTGTTACGTGTTCCATGGCTTAAGGGTTCATGTGTATGCGTGTAAGGTATTTGCAGAGTGCCATTTCACATGCAGTATGCTAAGAGAAATGTCTAAAATTGAGAACACTTGCCATTTTATGGGTACCCTGTCATCGCTAAATGGCATTTTCGAATCATTTGCTACATAAGGGAAAAGCAGGACATAGCCGACAGGGATCAATGCTTTCGCAAAAAATCTTTTTAATTGGCTGGTGGTTCATCTGAGGCCCTTATGGATGCGGTGACACAGAAGACGTTGAGAGACGAGGGAATTTAAAGTGTAAAGTCACTGGACTTTAAGTCCCCCAAAGCTCAGCGATGTGAGGAGCCTCAAGGATCAGCGCCTCTTTCCAAACTATCCGCGTAATCAGATAGCCATTCATGTAATAATAATTTATCAGTGACACGGCATATAGTGACATCTCCAGCATTCTGTAAGAACCCTGAGCAAGCTGCAAGATAAATAATTCTTTGACAAATGAGAAAATAAAGATTTCATCCCTCTAAAGACACCGGCAAGAAATCTGTGATTACTTTCTGATTAGCATTGCAACAATACACCCTGGGCTGATGGTGTATGATAGATGGCTCTGTTCCATTGTAGCCAGGAAGAATATGCTGTGATTTTGCAATGCCTTTGTCTTTAATAAGTATTCTCGTCCATCAGAGATCTGTAGGAGATGATGGGACATGGATTATACATCAATTCTAATGCTGAAGATACCTACTGATTACATTAGTGGGGTCAGCCATGTAGTGTATAATATGAATAGAGGACTTTTATGGAACTTTTTATTTAGGTTTTAGTTTTATGGCTGAATATATTATCAAAAAGGAATACTAAATCAGCTGAAAGGGAGCCAAATCCTGAGGTTACATTAAGGCTCTGCAGGAAATAACTTAAATTCATGTGCTGACAAGTCATTTTTCTTATTGGCTGACAAACAGCCAATAGGATGGGGAAGGGGGTGGGGAGTTTGCAGGGTATATAGGGACCTTGTGAGGTTTAAGCTTCCTCATTTTAACTGTCTGCATTTAGCCAACCACTCTCCTTGTATCGGGGCTGTTATTGGTTGTTGGACCTGATTCGGGCTTGAACGAAGGCCCAATGGCATAGAGTATCTTTTCGTAGCTTTGCTATGCGCATACCTAGAACATACTCGCAATTACAAGATCCGGATGCAGTCTTCCATAGGAGGCAAGGGTGCTTTAATCTAGCCCATGTACAGTAAGGAATTTCTCATGCAAATGAGCCCAATCCCAAATGTTAATGTAGGTACACACAGTTTTTATTTCCACTAGCCACAGGGCAGGTCTTATTCTAGGAATCTGCTGATAGATGGCTCTCCATTCTCAGTATGCGACGATTGCCTAATCATTTTACATGCCAAACACAACGCAGAAAGTGTAAAAGTAATATTAAGAATAATGGGCCTGATCCAGAACAACGCTTCGGAGCGAATTTACGCGTGGCGGAGACGTAAAATCGCGTTTTTGTACGTACTGCGCACCATAGAAAATAAGCTCAGAAGCGTAGCGTAATTGTGAACGTATGGGCCATTCACATATGTGTCATGTAAATACTTACGTGTGGGCGTGCCAATTTTACGTTTGTCCAAAATACGTCTGAAATACGTTAAGTAGGCGGGGGTTGTATTTAAAGTGTACAGTATGGGCGTGCTTAGCTGCGTAAATTCGTGTTGCCCATACGTACGTGTGCGGATCACTGCGGTTACGTTGCCAAAAATTAAGGTAGGGTTTGGAAAGCGGATCTTGACAAAATACGTACGTTCAAGGGGTGTGCCGAGGGGAGTGTATAGAAGGTACGCACACGAAAATACGCTACGCGAGTAAACATACGGCAAATGTAGTTCTGGATCTACCCCAATAATATTAATTTGATGAAAATTGTATCCAAGACTAGCCAGATCCAGACGTAGCGCCTTCCAGATGTTACGTTAGTGTTATGTTAGTAACACTAGATTACATAGCATCGTACGGAACTAAGGGCCAGATCCAGATCTACGTACGCAAGCAATTTTACGCTAGCCGCTGACCTAAATTTGCCCATCAGTATTTCCTCCGCATGCGCGAGGCAGATGTCACGACACTTAACTCAGGACGACTGCAACGCTCTCGTAACTATGTACAAAGGGGCGTGCCTAAAATACGCTAGCCGTATTTACGTTCCAACTACGCTTTAGAGGCGGAGGGAGGCATTTAAATCGCACAGTACGGGCTGGGTTTGGCAGTTACGTCCGCCAGGACGATACCTACGTGCGCGGTTACGCTTGGAAAAGTTAAGGTAGGGTTTGGTAGACGTAAGTCAGCAAAAGTACGTCTGTCCGATGGGAGTGCCGGGGGGAGGGCATAGTAGTAAATACGCTACGTAAACAAACGTAACTAGAACGTAGGTCTGGATCTACCCCTAAGTTCCATACGATGCCATTCAGAAGAAATGGGTTGTGCTTTCCCTCCGCCCGCTAAAGTGGGCGGGGGGGAAGTATGCTAATTGTACAGTGTCTGAGCGCTATCCTACACTCTTTAGTTAAGGCAGGCTTATGGCAGCGCCAGTCATGGTGGTGTTTTGTAGCGGGTTAAATAGCCGGTTGAAGAGGTGTGTTCTTTTGAAGTAACCTGATGTGGCATTAAAGTTGCACAACTGCTTGCCTCTGCTTTTGTGGCCACCAGACATTTGAGGCTATGGCGCTGATCCAGCCCTACGCTGTCCGACGGTAATACGCCGGGCGTAAGCATAAGATCGGCTTAAAAGCTACGGAAACACCCGATCCACGATCCGTAGCAGCAGCGTAGTAACGCTGAAGGGGGCGTTCCCCTCCGTTACTGCGCTGCAGTTAGTGCAGGTAGGCGGGGGGAGGGAGGGTAATGAGGCTGGAAGGGTGGCACTAGCGTAGCGTCGCTTACGCCGGCTGAAGTTAAGGTAGCCTTCAGTCGGCGTAAGCGAGTGTTAATTACGCTGGGGCAAGGGGGAGTGTCGGGGGAGTGAAGCGATGGTTAGACCGCTCAGTGTAACATCGTAGGTCTGGATCAGGCCCGTGTATCTCTACTCTACAGACAAATATAAATATGTCTTCAATAAATGTACAATCATTTTTTGATTCATTCATCTGTAATGAGAATTAATTCACAAGCGATTTTAGAACATCAAGCGTTAGGGGGGTTTACATTATTTTATTGCAATGGTTTATGGATCAAACAGAAAATAAGGGAACAAAACATTAACCTAGAAACATAGGATCATATTCAGAGATCCGTTTTCACGTGGAGTTGCGTGCGTATTTTTAGGTACGTTTTAACTGCGCATGCGTAGTTACTTTATTTACGTAAAGTTACGTATGTGTTTAAAGGCACGGACATGTGAATCGCACTTGGGTGCTTAAGGGTGCGCTTATAAAGAATCGCAGGCACGGAAGACATAGACGCACGTATGTAAACACGGAAAGAACAGAGTGGGCTATGGAGGTGTAAGTGTATGATTGTACGGCCGGGAGAGTCCTGGGTGTTGGTGGGTGTGGCCTTGCTACGTGCGTGCGTATAATTGCGTACTTTTATAAAAACGGATCTCTGAATACGGTCCATAGACTTACATTTTGTCTATTTGCCAGACAGATCTACAAAGATGGTGGTCCCATATACTGACATCCACCCCCTACCCCCACCTCTTGCAGTGCTGAGCTGTTTCTACACATGCCCCATATGCTGAATGACTGTCTGCGCCCTAGTGGAAAGTTACCTGCCAATCAGCATGCTGACTGTGATTCACTGTCTGGGTGGCGGCTGGGAGACAGGTAGGCAATGCTGCTATGTGTAATCCACAAGCAGAGCAGCTGGGGAGCATCTCTCTTTGCATGTCTCTCAGCCGGCAGCCCTATGCATGGAGCGAGCGGCCACACACACTATATGGGGCCCCAAAAAGCTCTGGAGGCAAGGTGGGGTGGAGGAAGGCAGATACCCTGCCATATTGGCAAAGTGGTGATGTTGCTAATAACAGCCAATCAGATTCTAGCTTTCACTTTCCTATGACATATTAGACAATGTCAACTATAATCTGGTTGCTATGGGCAACATCTCCGTTTTTCCATTACCACAGTTTAGTAAATCTGGCCCTTGGTCTTGGACCATTATGGTTTTAGAAAAATTGGGCATACTGGATGTGCCACGTGGCTCTTATCTGCCGTCTCATTCAATGTTTCTATTCCACCCATCCTAATGTATGAAGTGTATGAGTGTGATCTCAAGACGCTGTGTCATTTTCACTCTCAATTACCCCCTTCGTGTCTAACCTGCCGTTCCCAGCATCTTACCTTGGGGATGGGTCTGGGGTCTGTAGACAATTTTTCCTCTGTTCCTTTTCTTTTTTTCTCTCTTTTTTATGCTTTAAGATATTGGTTCTGCAGGACCTGATAAAATATATTGTGTGGGTGTTGCTGGGGATAAATCGTTAGGGATAAAGTCTTTCCAGCGAGCTCAGCCTCTTTGAAGAGATTTCTTATCCATAGCAGCTTTGAAATATCCATAGAGAGAAATGCTACAAGGCTCCTGGTAATTTGTCGCTTGTATAACCCCGCTATTATTGCCATTACTTTTCATGTGTTATTTTTGGTAAGCTCATCACTATGTGCAAAAAGAACATGAAACCAAAGCTTAAATATGTTCTAAGAGGGTCTAACATAGCTTTGTATAAGAGAGAGAGAGAGAGAGAGAGAGAGAGGTGCTTGCTTGTGGGTAAGAAGATTTGTTTTCTCCCCATACTTGATAGGACAAGCAAGAATTTGAATCGATCAATAGATATCAATATTATACAGCTGAGTTTCCATTTATAAACTTAATCCCACAACAATCTCAATCTTTTCCACTGAAGGGAAAAGAAAAAGTGTTGAGAATCTAGAGGGTGGATTTTATGAGCTATTTCTAAAGTCGTTTGTGCAGCCAATCAGACTGTTACGTGTTCCATGGCTTAAGGGTTCATGTGTATGCGTGTAAGGTATTTGCAGAGTGCCATTTCACATGCAGTATGCTAAGAGAAATGTCTAAAATTGAGAACACTTGCCATTTTATGGGTACCCTGTCATCGCTAAATGGCATTTTCGAATCATTTGCTACATAAGGGAAAAGCAGGACATAGCCGACAGGGATCAATGCTTTCGCAAAAAAATCTTTTTAATTGGCTGGTGGTTCATCTGAGGCCCTTATGGATGCGGTGACACAGAAGACGTTGAGAGACGAGGGAATTTAAAGTGTAAAGTCACTGGACTTTAAGTCCCCCAAAGCTCAGTGATGTGAGGAGCCTCAAGGATCAGCGCCTCTTTCCAAACTATCCGCGTAATCAGATAGCCATTCATGTAATAATAATTTATCAGTGACACGGCATATAGTGACATCTCCAGCATTCTGTAAGAACCCTGAGCAAGCTGCAAGATAAATAATTCTTTGACAAATGAGAAAATAAAGATTTCATCCCTCTAAAGACACCGGCAAGAAATCTGTGATTACTTTCTGATTAGCAATGCAACAATACACCCTGGGCTGATGGTGTATGATAGATGGCTCTGTTCCATTGTAGCCAGGAAGAATATGCTGTGATTTTGCAATGCCTTTGTCTTTAATAAGTATTCTCGTCCATCAGAGATCTGTAGGAGATGATGGGACATGGATTATACATCAATTCTAATGCTGAAGATACCTACTGATTACATTAGTGGGGTCAGCCATGTAGTGTATAATATGAATAGAGGACTTTTATGGAACTTTTTATTTAGGTTTTAGTTTTATGGCCGAATATATTATCAAAAAGGAATACTAAATCAGCTGAAAGGGAGCCAAATCCTGAGGTTACATTAAGGCTCTGCAGGAAATAACTTAAATTCATGTGCTGACAAGTCGTTTTTCTTATTAGCTGACAAACAGCCAATAGGATGGGGAAGGAGGTGGGGAGTTAGCAGAGTATATAGGGACCTCGTGAGGTTTAACTGTCTGCATTTAGCCAACCACTATCCCTATATCGGGGCTGTTATTGGGCCTTATTTGGGCTTGAACGAAGGCCCAATGGCATAGAGTATCTTTTCGTAGCTTTGCTATGCGCATACCTAGAACATACCCGCAATTACAAGATCCGGATGCAGTCTTCCATAGGTGGCAAGGGTGCTTTAATCTAGCCCATGGACTTTCTCATGCAAATGAGCCCAATCCCAAATGTTAATGTACTGTAAATACACACAGCTTTTATTTCCACTAGCCACAGGGCAGGTCTTATTCTAGTAATATGCTGATAGATGGCTCTCCACTGTCAGTGTGGGCTGATTGCCTAATCATATTACATGCCAAACACAACGCAAAAAGTGTAAGAATGCTGTTTATGAAATGTGAAACATGCTGGTTTCTGAAAAAAGTAATATTAAGAATAATAATATTAATTTGATGAAAATTGTATTCATGACTAGCCAGTTCCAGACATAGCGCCTTCCAGATGTTACATTAGTGTTATGTTCGTAACACTAGATGACATAGCAGCGTACGGAAATAAGGGCCAGATCCAGATCTACGTACGCAAGCGATTTTACGCTAGCCGCTGACCTAAATTTGCCCATCAGTATTTACTCCGCATGCGCGAGGCAGATGTTTTGACACTTAACTCAGGACGACCGCAACACTTCCGTAACTACATACGAAGGGACGTGCCTAAAATACGCTAGCCGTATTTACCCTCCAACTACGCTTTGGAGGCGGAGGGCGTCTGTCCGATGGGAGTGCCCGGGGGGAGGGCATAGTAGTAAATACGCTACGTTAACAAATGTAGCTAGAACTTAGGTCTGGATCTACCCCTAAGTTCCATATGATACCATTCAGAAGAAATGGGCTGTGCTTCCCCTCTGCCCGCTAAAGTGGGCGGGGGGAAGTATTCTAATTGTACAGTGTCTGAGCGGTATCCTGCACTCTTTAGTTAAGGCAGGCTTATGGCAGCGCCAGTCATAGTGGTGATTTGTAGCGGGTTAAATAGCCGGTTGAAGAGGTGTGTTCTTTTGAAGTAACCTGATGTGGCATTAAAATTGCACAACTGCTTGCCTCTGCTTTTGTGGCCACCAGACCTTTGAGGCTATGGGGCTGATCCAGCCCTACGCTGCCAGGCAGTAATACGCCGGGCGTAAGCGTAAGATCGGCTTAAAAGTCGATCTGCGCAAGCGCCGGCAACACCCGATCCACGATTCGTAGAAGCAGCGTAGTAACGCTGAAGGGGGCGTTCCCCTCTGTTACTACGCTGCAGTTAGTGCGGGGGGAGGGTAATGAGGGTTAGCGTAGCAACGCCACCGTTTCAGCGTATTAACACTCGCTTATGCCGGCTGAAGTTAAGGTAGCCTTCAGCCGGCGTAAGCGAGTGTTAATACGCTGGGGCAAGGGGGAGTGTCGGCGGAGGGAAGCAATGGTACGCTGAGCGTTAGACCGCTCAGTGTAACATCGTAGGTCTGGATCAGGCCCGTGTAGCTCTACTCTACAGACAAATATACATATATGTCTTCAATAAATGTACAATCATTTTTTTATTCATTCATCTGTAGTCGTTTTTTTTTTTAATGAGAATTAATTCACAAGCGATTTTAAAGACCTTTAAGGGTTAGGGGGTTTACATTATTTTATTGCAATGGTTTATGGATCAAACAGAAAATAAGGGAACAAAACATTAACCTAGAAACATAGGATCATATATTTAGGGATCCGTTTTCACGTGGAGTTGCGTATTTTTAGGTATGTTTTAACTGCGCATGTGTAGTTATTTTATTTCCGTAAGTTACGTAGAATATACGCACGTATGTGCTTATGGCACCGACATGTGAATCGCACTTGGGGACATACGTACAGAGGGGCGGGGTTGAAATATGTACTTTAAAATTTACATGAAAGTGAGCGG
>WWET01000100.1:81670-92631 GCA_011038615.1 Limnodynastes dumerilii | reverse complement strand
CACGCACACACACACACAATACCTGATCACACACACACACACACACGCCTGTACCTGATGTACTGTACAGCAGACAGCAGTAGCAGGGAGTCAGTTCTGTAGGTCTGTTGAAGGAGCTAAACCCTTCATTTAAGTTTGACGAATCTCCGCCATATAGGCAGCCACATGGCAGGGTTTGGGCAGGGAAGCCCTCTTACGACTTGATCTGCGTCCATACTTATTAAGTGGTAATTATTAAGGTAGCCTTCTTGCCACGTAAGTGTCCAGAATTAATACTGTTAGAGGTGAGTGCTGGGGGCATGCACTTCCCTCTACGCTGCGCAATTTCAGACTCCCGGGTCTGGATACGGCCCAATGTAATGAGAGTAACTTTCCTTTCTGTTTTATGTAATTAGTTTCCAAAATACGGGATAAAATATAAGATGGGAAAACCACAGAGAAATACAGTGATCCGAATAGTTTTTTCCTCTATTCCTAAATAAAATCACTCTTTGCAAATGCCTGTTTCTAAAATATGTAATTATTGAGTACATTAATTAAAATGATAAGTAAATGTCATCTAATTTTGTAATTAGATGCTTGAATGCAAAGGCGCCATCTGTACCGAAAGCCTAAAGCACAATAATTTTGCTGATTTTAAATAATAATGAATAAAATATAGTTTGTTGTTGAGATTTTTTTATTTGTATTTTTCTCAGAAAACACTTGCAGCAGGGAACAATGAATTAAGTATAATCAGAGCCGTGGATCAGAGGTTGTCATTGTCACCAGAATCTCCCTGGGATAGAAACATAGAAAGTGACAGCAGTGAACCAGTCTTCCCTGTTGGGTTTTTCTTTCTGTAAACTATACCGACCCTTGACCCAATCTGACCCTCAATTTAGTTTAAGATTTAAACTATCCTCTTATTTTTCTCAAGCATATTTAAAATTTTCTACTGTTTTAGCCTCTACCACCTCAGATGGAAAGTTGCTCCACTTATCAATTTATTAGTGAAGTATTTTTATTGCACATTTCCTTAAACTGATGGAAAAACGCTATTTTAGAAATAGACATAATGGAAAGCTAATTTTCATCTGTCTCTATTCCAAAAAGTAGCTTTAGAGTTAGGCTGCGAAGAGGGGAGTCTTAGGGTTAGGCTGCAGGGAGGGGAGTCTTAGGGTTACGCTGGCTGCAGGGAGGGGAGTCTTAGGGTTAGCCTGCAGGGAGGGGAGACTTAGGGTTAGGCTGCGGGGAAGGGGGTCTTAGGGTTAGGCAGCGGAGAGGGGAGTCTTAGGGTTAGGCTGTGGGGAGGGTAGTCTTAGGATCAGGCTGCAGGGAAGGGAGGGTTAGGTTAATTTAAGGGGAGGGTTAGGGTAAAGATTAGGGTAAGGGTTGAGATTAGATTTATACTCATCATTTGGCACAGCTTCTTCTTTCGATTGCTTCTCCTCTGTGAGGAACTGCGAGTTTGGAACTGGCTGGAAGAGAACAGCCCCCTATAAACCTACCACCCTCCAGTTTATACACATGTGATGCACTTTTTTCTTTGAATAATGCCCTCTCCTGTACCTGGTCACAACCCTTGATATATGTGAAAGCTGCTATCATATCCCCCCTGGTCCTTCTCTGCTCCAAGCTATACATGATTACTTCTGCTAGTCTTTCTCTGTATGTTGTGTGACACAGGCCATGCACCATTTTAGTTGCTCTTCTTTGCACAGTCTCTAATGTATTTATGTCTTTCTGGAGATATGGCCTCCAGAACTAAACACAGTATTCTAGGTGAGACCGCACCAATGACCTATAAAGTGACATCACTACTTCTCTATTTCTGCTCCTGTGTGAGGCCCTCCGTTTCTCTGTCTCTCCTCTTGTCCCTATGTACTTGTTCTGTAATCTGTTACCTTATACCTCTACTTATACCTATACCCTACCAGATATCCGTTATCTCTCACCTGTGTATTTACTTTGTACTGCAATAAATGTCTACATCATATATTCGTCTCCTGCAATCCTTGCATAGCACAGGTATTCATAACAGTCTTCATACTTTCCTTGTGCTTCAGTTTCCGCTTTTTCCACGGGAGTAGCCTCCGGGGGCCGTGACCTGCTGGTTGTCAGCAGCTCAGTCCGTCCCCACCATCAAGATCTCTTGTAAAGCTCCTAGTTAGACTTCTCACCCTGATTGGTTACAACCGTAACAGTGACACTAATATGGTCATTCTTATAGACTTGGCTTGTGGGATTACTGTGTGGATCAACAGCATGCCATGTGTTACAAATGCGGCTAATCAAATGGGAACCTCACAGTACTTAGATTTTATTTCTGTTTATAATAATAATAATAATAATATCACAATTCTGCTTTCAACCCTAAGCATTTTATGCAGTAATAAACTCTTTACTGTAATGGGCGCCCATACTTCAGCCTAGTTAGATATGTAAGCTTGATGTTACCCTATAAATCAGAGGCAGGCGTTAGCGTCTCGTTACTATCCAGGTTGTTGGCATCGGACACCTTTAGGTAGCATATAGTGCAATTAAATAATTTCAACAAGGTAAATGGAGATCATATGTCAACGGGTAATGCCAGCTGGCCTTTAAGCATTACGTTTCCTGGCAGCCGCTTTCCACTGGTGGAACAGAGCTCTGAGAGGTGCATGCTATCATTTTAATTACCAGCTAGGAGAATAAAAACCACTAATCAATATAGACACAGCAGTTATGCTAACTGCAGTCACATTCAAAACACAACACACACTGACCAGCAGGGGGCGCTCACAGCAACAGTTGCAGGATTTTATAATAGACTAGATCTTACTTTTTCTATGTTAAATCCAATTATTCTTCCTTGTAGCCCTTATTAAGCATTAGTAGCAGGCTTTAATGTGTCCTTTTAATTGTTGTCTTTGTTAACAAAGAATTACAGAAAACATAGGGAGTAGGGGAAGTCTTCGGCGTTAGTAACATCACCATTTCGTATCTCCAAACATTAGTACAAAAGAAAATGGGACACATAAGTCCCCACTCCCCAATCCTGACCAATCTCCGCCCTTACTCAGACTCCACCCATTTCTGTCCAAATGCTGGCCATTTATTCATAATCACAGCCAACATGGTATAAAAAATAAAAATAAAAATCCTTATCAGGACAAACTGCAGAGTGGCCGGGAAAAGAATTGGGACAGTATGGAGGTCCTGATGCCATTTTAAGTGGGAGTCACCGGTACGATGGCTGTCTTTCAGAAGTAGAGACAGCTGAATAGGCAGCCCATTTATTTTCAGAAGTGCCGCAGGAGAGGTGAGTAACTTCTACGGGGACTGTGTTAGGGGGAATCTTAGGGTTAGGCTCTGGGTAAGGGAGGGTTAGGGCAGTTGGAAGGGGAGGGTTAGGATCAGGCTGCAGGGAAGGGAGGGTTAAGGCCCGAGCTGGGGGCAAGGGAGGGTTAGATTTAGGGTAATAGAAGGGGAGGGTTAGAGTTAAGATTAGGGAAAGGGTTGGGTTTAGATTTCATACTTACCATTCGGAGCACCGTGTTTGGTGCTCTGGGGCAAGGCCGTAACCAGGGGTGGGAGATAGAGGCGGTCGCATAGGGTACAAATACAAAGTGGGGCGGCACTTGGGGTTGGGGGGCGCAATTTTATCATTCTGAACATGGCGCTAAAATTTCTAGCTACAGCTCTGTCCTGGGGGTTGATTGCTTTGCCTCTTTGAGGCAGAAACAATTGACTTCCCAGCCAGTCCAGAACACAGGGGCCGGCTTTGCCCCCACCTGATAGCGGCCCTGTCTTGGTCGATGCGCCCTTGATTTAATGAAAAGCCTCTATCTATGTTAATAAATGCAGAATATGCAGCATGAAATATGCTGATGATTTTTAGCAGAGATTTGTATAAAAAAGAACGTGAAAATCAATGCTGTTTTATAATTGAGGGTTTTTTTTCCTTGAGGCTAAAAATGTTATGTGTATCTTACAGGTGTTGAATATGTTATTTTAGCATTTTACATATCTTTATTTACAATACCAACATAGAGATTGCTCACAAGGAGCGTGAACCAATCTTGCTGACGCTGTTCCCTGAAATTATGGTTATTTATGCTTGTGGGGAGGAAAAAAAAGGAAATAAATCTCTTCTCTTTCTGTCTGTGTGTTTCTGTAGCTGTAGTTTTATAACTTCCCTTTAGATCCGGTTCCATAGCTGTCTGTGCACCATCGCAGCATAGTACAGCCCGAAACCATTATTTAATATCACATTGCAAAACTGTTGAAGTATATTCACCATTTGTTAAATAAATACAACGCAACACTCATCGCGATTGCTAGTTACCCTACAAATGAAAGCTGAATTTGTTATCTATTAAAAAATAAAAAGAGTGTTACATTGTTATTTACCAAAAAGAAATAAAAAAAAATATATATATAAAACAGTGTGAAGTAATCACAGCCAGCACTCCTATTGAGCTTTCAGAAATGTTTTTATGGTACATTTATTAAGGCACAACACAACAGTATGGAATACGACCGAGCACCCGGTACCTATCTTTTATAGTGAGTGCTTGCCAGAGCCAGTTTTTCTGGATCAAGGGCCGTATTCAGAGATCCGTGCGTATTTTTAGATACGTTTCAACTGCGCATGCGTAGTCATCTTTTGTACGCAGTTCACATGGACTTTCTGCGTGGGTGTGTTCGTTACGGACGGACGGAAATGCATTGCGAGCGGACTTGGCAAGCGGGCGTAGCTAGATACGCGCGGAAGTCGATCGGAAACATACGCGCCTAGGAATTTAAATAGAAAAGGGCGGACGGAGGCATTTAAATGAAGGGAAGTGGGCGGGATTACAAATATACGCACGGACGGAGGACACCTACACTCCTAAATGGAAGTGGAAAGTTAATGCCAGTCTATGGAGGCGGAAGTCTCCGAGACGAAGGATTTACAAGGGGAGTGACTGGGGTTTTGGTGGATGTAACCTGCTCCATAAGTGCGTATATTTGCGCTCCGATCGCAGCACGGAAGTCTGAATACGGCCCCAAGTTGTTATATTTATATTTACTTTCTGTTTTGTCCCAAAAAAAATAAATAAAAAAAAATGAACATTTCATTTCTGTGGGATTTTTTACAGAAATGCACACACAGACACATACACACACAGACATACACACACAGACATACACACACAGACATACACACACAGACACATACACACACAGACATACACACACAGACATACACACACAGACATACACACACAGACATACACACACAGACATACACACACAGACATACACACACAGACATACACACACAGACATACACACACAGACATACACACACAGACATACACACACAGACATACACACACAGACATACACACACAGACATACACACACAGACATACACACACAGACATACACACACAGACATACACACACAGACATACACACACAGACATACACACACAGACATACACACACAGACAAGCATTTTACATATCTTTATTTACAATACCAACATAGAGATTGCTCACAAGGAGCGTGAACCCATCTTGCTGACGCTGTTCCCTGAAATTATGGTTATTTATGCTTGTGGGGGGAAAAAAAGGAAATAAATCTCTTCTCTTTCTGTCTGTGTGTTTCTGTAGCTGTAGTTTTATAACTTCCCTTTAGATCCGGTTCCATAGCTGTCTGTGCACCATCGCAGCATAGTACAGCCCGAAACCATTATTTAATATCACATTGCAAAACTGTTGAAGTATATTCACCATTTGTTAAATAAATACAACGCAACACTCATCGCGATTGCTAGTTACCCTACAAATGAAAGCTGAATTTGTTATCTATTAAAAAATAAAAAGAGTGTTACATTGTTATTTACCAAAAAGAAATAAAAAAAAATATATATATAAAACAGTGTGAAGTAATCACAGCCAGCACTCCTATTGAGCTTTCAGAAATGTTTTTATGGTATATTTATTAAGGCACTACACAACAGTATGGAAAATCACACGACCGAGCACCCGGTATTTGCATCTATCTTTTATAGTGAGTGCTTGCCAGAGCCAGTTTTTCTGGATCAAGGGCCGTATTCAGAGATCCGTTTTAGCGGCGACTTCCGTGCATATTTTGAGGTACGTTTCTACTGCGCATGCGTAGTCATCTTTTGTACGCAGTTCACATGGACTTTACGCGTGGGTGTTCATTACGGACGGAAATGCATTGCGAGCGGACTTGGCAAGCGGGTGTAGGTTGATACGCGCGGAAGTCGATCGGAAACATACGCACCTAGGAATTTAAATAGAAAAGGGTGGGGGGAGGCATTTAAATGAAGGGAAGTGGTGGGCGTGATTACAAATATACGCACGCACAGAGGACACACACGTTACTAAGTGGAAGCGGAAAGTTAATGCCAGTCTATGGAGGCGGAAGTCTCCGAGATGAAGGATTTACAAGGGGAGTGATGGATGTAACTTGCTCCGTAGGTGCGTATATTTGCGCTCCGATCGCAGCACGGAAGTCTGAATACGGTCCCAAGTTGTTATATTTATATTTATATATAATTTCTGTTTTGTCCCAAAAAAAATAAAAAATAAAAATGAACATTTAATTTCTGTGGGATTTTTTACAGAAATGCACACACAGACACATACACACACATACATACACACACATACATACACACACATACATACACACACACACAGACACATACACACACAGACATACACACACACACAGACATACACGTACACCTGTGATGTCACATATATACGTGCAATGCTGCATACCTGCATTAACGACAGGCCGATGGGGCGTCCTCTGTACTGGCCCGCTAATGAGCAGCTCTCAGTAGCAAGTACCGGTAGCAGGATACCACCAATACCTGCTGCTGCAGAGCCATCTGTAGAGCCGCCATCAGGGGGGGACAACCGGAACTACGGATGGGGAACCGCCATCATTTCAGGGCCAATGCACTGGAAAAAATTTCTGGTCTACGTAGCCCCGCCCACAGGATGTCACATGGGGTGAGGCCCAACTGGTGTGTCCCGGGCCCGAGAAATTCTGAAGGCAGCCCTGCCCATCTTTCTCCAAGCCGGTAGGCTGTCCCACCCTGATAGCGGCCCTGCTCCTCTGTACTACAGATCTCTGCACTGTCTATAAATAAAAACCTTGTACGATACACATTTGTAGATTGGTTTGTAGGGAGCTACTATCCCTATTTCTCCATCACATTGATGTAAAAGCTTTTTTTCTCTCTCCCTTTGACTTGTAAAAAAATAACACTCCATCCCTTCTGATTGTTACATCTTTTTATTTCCTTTTATTTTTGTGCCTTTTGTAGATATAATGGACCCAATCTTGTGCTGAAATACATCAAAGAGAAAGGTCGCCTGGTGAATATAGCCGTGGATGAGCGTAGCTCTCCCTTTTATCCACTCCGGGATCGCCAGGGCAACGCCATCGGGGTCACGGCCTGTGATATAGATGGCGATGGACGAGAAGAGATATACTTCCTGAACACGAACAATGCCTTCTCAGGTAAGGAAGGAAGATGGACACATATGTGATTGACAAGCGTCTGTTTAATTTAAGCTCCGCTGCCATTAAGCGTTAGGCTGCTTTTATGACAGATATATATATTTTTTTCCCTTTTTTTCCCTAAGAAATAGGAATATGAGGTGAGAAAAACTTACTTTAACTGCTGTTTGTGAAAGAGGACTAAATAAATTAAATATGAATGGTGCCTTAGGCAAAATACTGGCTTCCACACCCGTTTCATCTCTTTTTGACAGCACAAAACATAGAAGGATGGTTTTGAATCAGTTGGGCCTCTGAGTGCCCATCCGGGTTGATTAGCGCATAATTGCCAACGCTCCCTGAAGAGAGGGTACTTCCTGAAGTGTTGGCTATCTCCCTGACGCTGATTCCGTTACAGAACTCATTGCAGTATGATGGCAGAATTTAGAAATCCCTGCATTGAGGCCCGTGGAGGCGGCCATTTTCATGGAGATGTATTTAAACTCTGGCAGTTATCTAAGACAACATGACTTCAATATTGGAGACAGAAATGACAAATACACTTTGGTCTCTTGTTAATCAGCTGCAGCGTCACCTACTTTTATTTTTTCTATAAAGATGATGAAATCAGTGGATCCTATTCACAGTCTCCACAATAACACCGAAAGGATTTATTCCAGGGTTCTCCCGGAATGTCTGGCAGACTCCCAAAATCCAGGCAGTTCTCCCGGTATCCCGGGCCTCGTGAAAAACCACGGCCTTAAGTCCTGCCCTCCTGCCTAGCAACACTAGTATACTAGTGTTGCTAGGGCCAGGGAGCGACTTGATTACGCAATTTGCGCCATCAAGCCCCGTCCCGATGCCTATTTAAGCTAAAACTGGGTAAGTATGATGGAGAAGGCGTAGCTTAAGGACGTGATTTGCATAAATCGTGACATTAAGTCCCGCCCCCTGCATGCGTTGCTAGCTGCCCTCTGGGATCACCTGGAGGGAAGCTGGCAAAAGTTGGCAACCCTGATTTATTCCCTGACAATGTAACAATCAATAAATACTGATGCTGCCATTTTTATTGAGAAATAGGTTTGCTGGCAGAGCTAGACACGCCCATGGGTGGAGCTATTAACATGACACACTCTTTTGGCGATACAGGACACAGCGCCTCCCCAATTTCCCTGATATTCATTTGCAAAAGTTGGAAACCATCGTTTAGCGGTGCATTGTACTGCCACTAAATTCTAGTCCAGGCTTGGCCAACCTGTGGCTCTCCATGTATTGCGCAACTACCAGATCCAGAATGCATTAGCTCTATAGGTATAGCTGACAATGCATGCTGGGATTTGTAGTTTCACACGAGCTGAACAATGTGCCATATTGTGCCTGGGATAAAGATTAGAGACCGTATTCACAGATCTGTTCACGTGGTGTATTTTTAGGTATGGTGTAACTGCGCATGCGTAGTAACTTTACTTACGTAGGTTACGTAGAATATACGCGCGTATGTGCTCTAGGCAGGGTGGACATGTGAATCGCACTTGTGGACATACGTACGGATGGGCGGCATAGAAATACGTACTTAAAAATTAACATGAAAGTGGGTGGGGGGAAGCAATTAAATGAACGCTTGAAGCCGCGGCTATACTGACGCGCTCACGGTAGACATAGACGCACGTAAGTACATACGTAATAAACAGAGTGGTCTATGGAGGTGTAAGTCTTTTATTGCACGGCCGGGAGAGGGGAGTGTCCTGGGTGTTGGTGGGTGTGGCCTTGCTACGTGCGTGCGTATAATTGCGTAATTTTAAAAATCTGATTTGTGAATACGGTCCTAGGGTTCTATGGGTGATTGCCCCGCTATGCTGTGATAATGGGCCAGATCCAGAGCTACGCTGGCCGTCTGGCTGGTAAGTACGGCCAGCATAGCTCTGGTGCACTCCCCCTGTCCCCCCCCCCTGTGTGAGCATAGTTAGACACAGTTACGCCGGCTGAAGGCAATCCTAACTTCAACCAGTGTAACTGTGTGTAACTACACTCACACAGGAGCGTAAACCACTCTACCCAGCCCTCCAGTCCTAATTACCCTCCCTCCCCGCCAAGCAGCCCGCCCCCCATGTCCGTAGCTACGTCTGTAGGTGCGGACGCTAGATCTGCCACAACATCTGCCTGGCGCATGCGCAGAACGGCAGAAATGTCGTCCTTACGCATACGGCCGCCGTAACTAGTGCATCGGCCATAACTCTGGATCTGCCCCAATGTGAATTGTTTGTGGTTGTTAAATGTTAAATCATTGAGAGTCAAAATAATTGCGAAAATATGCCCTGTGTCCAAACTGCTTTGTAGTGACCGGAAAGACCCTCTTTTTGGTAAAAGGAGAAAAAAGCAAAACGCGTGTTGCTGTGAAGCTGCTTCTGCAGTGTAAGAACTGAGATCCACATTTACAACAGGAAGCTGTCAGCTGGTGCTCCCAGCGGGGAATGGGTGAGGAGCAGGTAGTGATGGGAGAATTAGGACCTTGATGACTTGCTGGGGATGAAGGGCCTGATCCAGACCTACGCATGAGAGCGGAGCGTATTACCGCTGCAGCGTAAAAACTTTCACTCCCACCACACTCCCCTTACCTTCCTTTCATTACGCCCTCCGTACCCTACCCTAACTTTTCCCTGTGTTCGTACGTATTTTCGTAGCGACGCGCTGTTCGTAGCGGCCTAAGCACGCCCATACGGTACAATTTAAGTGTCCCTCCCCGCCTACATTCCTTAACTCCAGCGTTCGTACCATAAACACGCCCTGTCGTCGGAAAATACGCAAACAATACGGACGCCCGAATCGCCGCTACGAAAAGGTCTTTGGTACGACCGGAAGTTGTCACTATGCACATGCGCAGTGCGTTTTTAATGCCGTTTTTTCGCTTACGATCAGCGTGCGTTCGCATGCGAGCGTAGGTCTGGATCAGGCCCAATGTCTGTTGCAAACAGTATTAGAGTTGAGAGTTGTTTCCCAGCCCAAGTCTAAATAACAGCGTAACAGGGAAGCTGATCGGTCTCCGGTCCGGATTCACAGTTACGTAGTTTTCGTGTTACGTGCATTGTTTTAAGAATTGAGGTACTACGCATACATAGTAGCTTATTTACGCTATCTACGTACCATTTCTGTACGTAGATTGTGTAAGCGCGGTATTTAGACCATGTTTATGCACTCTGGGGGTGATTCAGAGATGCGACTGCGAAAAGATCGCAAATATACGCAACTAAGTTCAGATCTTAGCAGGTTACAGCCCACTGCATAAAGAGTCACTCCCCTTGCAAACAGCGGCGGATCCTAAGGTTAGACCACCATTGACTAGCCCTAACTCTGCGCTGTCATTTGAGATCTTAAGGGAAGTAGTTGCGGTTATTTGAGATCCTAAGTGTCTGCCCGCGCCCACTTTCCCTCATTTCCCTGCCTCCCCCCGCCCATTTCCATGCAAA
>WWET01000100.1:48743-81471 GCA_011038615.1 Limnodynastes dumerilii | reverse complement strand
ATTTCCCTGCCTCCCCCGCCCATTTCCATGCAAATCCTTAAGATCTTAAAGATTCGCTGCACTTAAGATCTTAAGTGCTTGCGTGCGATTCAAACTTACGCTCTTAGCGAACTTACGCTCCTAACCGCTACGTAAACGTGTTGCACTATTACTACGCATGCGCAGTTTTGCGAATTTTCTAGGATCTTAAATATACGCACCTAAGTGCCGTGGAAATCGCATCTCTGAATCAGGCCCTCTATGTCCAGAAATGGTACGTAGATTGCATAAATAATCTCCGACGCATGCGTAGTACCTCAATTCTTAAAACAACGTACGTAAGATGAAAACTATGTAACTGTAAATCCGGAGCTCCGTGTGCAATAAGCAAAACCAAAGTTTTTTCCCTGCATGCAAAAAATAACATTATTATGACTCCCCTTGCAATTCAACATGGTATTACTCGGGTGTAATTTTCCACCTGTTTTCCTCTTATTTCCATAGACGCAAAAGTCAGAGTTCATTGTGTAACCATTCCTGGCCTGCCTGTCTTTTGTCACTATTTAGCAGACTAAAATGCTGAAAAGTGTTCCTTAATAATGCAAAGCTAAAGTTACAGCCCTATAAAATCATTATATTGTCAGTTACATTTTTTGTTATTTGTTATAACCAGTGAAGGGACGGTGGCTGATTACCGAGCTTCCACAGCGAAAGCAAGCGCATTGCCCGTCATTAGTAATTACCCGTCTTTAGTATCGGGCTGCAGTTGCCTGTTTCCAGCTGAATGGCGGCCGTATTATTCTCTAGACATAGAAATTGCTATTGGAGCAGGAACTTATTACCCTGTTCCCGGTAGCTACAAGCTGCGGTGGCTGCTGTGTGTTTAAGGAAAGGCACAGACTACAACGGATATGAGGCGAAGGTTAGGGTTTAAAGGGATGTTATGGTTAGGCTGCAGGGCATGGAGGGTCAGGGTTAGGCTGTGGGACATAAAGGGTTAGGCTGTGGGGCATGGAGTGTTAGGCTCAGGCTGTGGGGCATGCAAGGTTATTCTGCAGGGCATTGACATTTAGTAATAGGCTGTGTGGCATCGAGGGGTAGGCTGCAGGGCATGGAAATTTAGGGTTAGGCTGTGGGGCATTGAGGGTTAGGGTTAGGCTGTGGAACATAAAGGGTTAGGCTGTGGGGCATGGAGTGATAGGCTTAGGCTGTGGGGCATGCAGGGTAATTCTGCAGGGCCTTGACGTTTAGTAATAGGCTGTGTGGCATCGAGGGGAAGGCTGCAGGGCATGGAAATTTAGGGTTAGGTCCCTTGTTATTAAGTGAGGACCCGGTCCTGGGTGCCTAAATCAGCTACAAACGTAAATTGTACGAATCAACATTAACTTACGTACGCTGGTCTCAAAATCAGCCTCGAAATTTCTATTCAAACTCATTCTCTTTTAAGTGTCTCCCTTAAGAAATCCTGTGTCCTTTTTCACTCCGTGCTGTAAAAATATCACTAATTACCTGAGAATAGCAGATGTGTGCATTGAACACCGGTACACAATTAACATAAGTTGTCTACTTGTTTTCTCATTTTAATATGGAAGAAGTTTTTATCTTCTCATAGATCCCATTTAGTTATGGTTTGGGAATCATTCTTCGTTACTAAGGTCTGCTGACGAGCCAAGGCTTGGGGATTTCTCTAATTCACTTCTAATTAAACAATTAATGTTCACTTTTTATGATGCTAAACATTTATTGCAGAGAAATCTGGACGGGGTGTATTAGTTTCCATGTTGCGTGTTTAGGCATATGGCTTAGATTTTTCCAGCCTCTCAAATGATACATTGCTTGCTGTTGTTCCAAGCAATCTTGCTATGGTGCTGTAGTTTAATGAACTGGTCAGTAAATAATACTGTCTAAATAGACAGCTTGATAAAATATCACAAATGCCACCGTTTATTCAATCTTTTTGTTTAATCTTTTGATTGTGCTACCCATAATTAATTGCAGTACAGCTGGGCTCAGATAAAGTTTTATCTTCCATGATACCTATTTTGCGACATGGTGGGGAAGCTAAAATGTAGCCCATTAATACATCATTAAAACTTTGTTTACTTACCATTTAGCAGCTACTGACTTCCTGTAGAGATCAGACAATGGAGTTCACATCACCCATTCAATGCAAAGGAAAAGTCATGCACTCTATCTGTGTGACATTGAATGGGTGACGTCAGCTCTCTGCAGGAAGTATGCAGCTGCTAACTGGCAAGTAAACAAAGTTTTAATTTTCCCCCTGTTTTGGGAACAGTTTCACTGAGCACATCTGTATAAAGCAGAAAGTACAGGACTTTGGTTGGGTAAAATTCAACCAATCAATTTTCTGCTTTGATGTGTGACCCCACCCACTTAACATATTTTGGCCTGATTACATAAGCACAACAGTCAAGAACCAGATATTTAGAATGAGAGGAAAACAGGTAGAAAGTTACAGCCTGGCAAAACCATTTTTCATTGCAGGAAAGGCAAATGTCATCTGTTGCAAACAAGTTAAACAACAGTGTAAAAGTAAAACTGGTTCCTTTACGTGAGCAATAACCAATAATAAAGTATTTTCCCTGCATGTAATGAATTAATCATTTGATCTTTGATTTAATCAACATGGTTTTGTCCAGGTGTCACTCTCCACCTGATTCCTCTTATTTTCAACCTCTGAATCTGGTCTCTTAACTCAGTAGATGTTTGGCTATGGTAACTGGGGAACACTGGAGAATGGGACATCGTTGGAAGTTCATATATTAATATTGGAATGTTTGTTGATGACTTTGGTTCAAATCTAGGACAATCCTATGATGTCCACGTTTATAAGCTGTTTCGTTGTTGACTAGTGGTTAAGCTACGTGGTTATTCTCTGGAATAACCTTCCTCGCCCATTAAGACTATCCTCTACTCTACGAACTTTTGAGCGCTCCCTTAACAACTCACCAAATTACCAAATCCTCAAAAAAAGCATATAGAAAACCACAGTGATTTAGACCTTGAAAAATTGACGGCAATTATAAATCACCTGCCAAAAGCGTTGGTTAGTGAAACGTGCAGGAAAAATTGCAGGAAAATCACAGCGATTCATAACCGCCAGCCAAAATCGAGCTTAGTAAAGGAGGCTAGAGTGTAAGCTTGCAGGCAAGACCCTCTTACCCACCCATTCTGTCTGTTAGTACCCCATCTGCTTTTATAATGTTTACTTCAAGTTGTAAAACACTTTGTAATATGATGGCACAAAATAAAAACCTGTTATAAATAAAAACTTATTGCTAAACCACATTGCTGCATTTTATTTACTGGACGAGTCAAACAGCAGGTCCAGCATTCAAACACAGAGAAGAGTATTCACAATCCCAGAACCCTGCAGTTAACTAAACACACAGTGGCCTGATTCAGACTTAAGAAAGAGCTTGAAGATAAGAGAGGAAAGTTACTCCTGGGCTGAACCATGTTGATTGCAGGGGGAGTCATATTTCACCTGTTGCAAACAGTATTAGAGTTGACAGGTGATGTTTCCTATCTCAAGTCTTAATAACAGTGTGATAGTAACGCTGTCAGTATCTGTGTGCAATTCAAAGATATATCCCTGCATACAAAGAATACAATTACCTTGACTCCCCCTGAAATGGCTCCTTCTAAATTCTGAATCAGGCCCAGTATCTGACCACTAGTTGGCGTCGGTTGCCCACAGCACAAACCACCTATTTATAGTTTCCCCCCCAGCACTAACCTGCTATAATTAGACCCATGTCTTCCACATGTCAGGCCAGATTCAGACCTCTGCGCAGGTGAACGCCCAGAAAAATACCTGCATTCCACAAGCGTATTGCGGTATTCTAAATCCAGCCTGTCACCTCTGCGTGAAAAAAATGGCATATACGCTATACTCTGTGCTCTATATATGGCCTATAATGTACCTCTCTGCTGTGATCAGGACATTATAAAGGAATACGTTAATACGCCAGTGTCTTTATCTCCTTCCTTCTTATTGCTATCAACAGAATAGCAACATTGCACCATCCAAATGCAGTTTTATTGCGGTCACATCGGTTCCTGTCCCGGTGGAGTTGACAATCCTGTTCTCTCTTTCGCAGACACACAGCAAAGACAATTTATCTTTGGACTATGGCAGGAAACTTACAAGAGCGCCGGGAGAGAGTCCTGTTCTGCAGGGCAGCAATGTTAACCGCTGTGTCGCCGTACATCTCATCCGTCTTGTACTAAACCACCTATTGCACATTGACACGAGGATTTCACATTATTCTCCTGATAAGGTGTGCGTTATGTCTTATGTGACACTATTTCACACCTAAGGTATCACACAAGACAGGTGCGAACTTAACCTCATTAGCAGTTAATCTAATTAGCATTATTTTTATAATATATATTACACATGTACATGGTTCTATTACAATTCACTTGAGTTCTAAATAACCCTTAGCCACAGTTAACATATTCCCTATGTTAACACTTTAAATGTATTGAAAACTACATAGTTACAACAGCGGAGATTAATAAACACTGTTAGAGCTCGTTTTCTAGTACACGATGATTACCTGTTTTTTTTATTGCTGCTTATTATTCATTAGTGAATTCTCTCCAACTATTCAGATTCTAGTTCTCACTCTTTTCTTTCAGGGGATTTCGGAGGGTAGAAAGAGATTACAGTATGGGGTGGGGGGGGGGGTTGGGCTTGTGTGAAATAATTTATGATAATTATGTACAGAGGCCCCACCCTCTATCAATGCCAGGACTTGTAGATTTAATAATGATGACGTGTGGTCTAAAGACAAAATTGAATCATGCGCTGTCCATCCTTTAGGAAGCGGTCTCCGTTAAGAAAATGCTATTTCAAAAAATATCGGCAGCTGAAAGCTTTCTGTATTTTGAAAATAGAAGTTATTAGAAGATTATATTAATGAATGGGTAAGTATGGTGAATTTATTTCCCGGCGTACTTACCCATTCTGCCCGCAACAGATTCACTGCACCTGACCCACCGGTCGCATCGTATAAGACGTTAATGTATAAGGGGAGTCTAAGGGTTAGACTGTCGGGAAAGTGAGTCTTAGAGTTCAGCTGTGGGGAGGGGAGTCTTAGGGTCAGATTGTGGGGAGAGGAGTCTTAGGGTCAGGCTTCAGGGAGGGGAGTCTTGGGTTAGGCTGCAGGGAGGTGATGGTAAGGATTAGGATACGGGTAAGGGATAGCTACATTTTACCATTCGCCACAACCTCATCCTCTATGGCTCATGTTATTGATAGGCAAGGGGGGGTGGGCCTTGAAACAGGGATTTGCATTCAATCCCTCAAAACCGTTATGGGAGATTTGCCGGATCTCCTGGGATTACCAGAGAAATGCCTGAGTTTTGTGAGTCTCCCTGATATTCCGGGAGAGTCAGCAACCATGCTTGTAACTGGACACTCATATTTCACAGTATTAGGGGGTGGTGGTATTTTGTGGGTGTTGCCACATGTGGTGTTATGCACTGGAAAACTGGGCTTAAGGATGCAATTTTCTGTGCTTAGTGGTTTGATCCAAGAATGGTGTAAATGCAAAAATAGAGAGAGAATATCTACACATAGAAAGTGACGGCAGATAAGAGCCACACGGCCCATCCAGTCTGCCATGCTGTTTTTTTAAACTATACTGAACCTAGACCCTATTTACCCTTTAGGATATCCTTATATTTATCCCAAGCATGTTTAAATTGTTCTACTGGGTTGCCCTCTACCAGCTCAGATGGGAGAATATTCCACTTATCTATCACCCTCTCAGTAAAGTATTTGTAAAGTATTAAATTACAGGAAGGGGGGGGGGGTCAATAGTAAGATTTTGTGCAGACAGTATAAGAGTTGCATTTCCCAGCTCGACTCTCAATTCATGCAAAAAAACAATTGATTTTCACCCTTTACATTGCAACATTGTCCATTGTTATTAAGCCCTAAAACTACAATGTATACTACAGAGAATGCTTCACCTTGGTGCAGGGCTGAGCTAGCCTGGGACAGAGGTCTGTCTAACCGGATGCACAATGGGTCAGCACATAGGGTGCACAGTTGTGATGGTTGTGGAATATTTAAAACTAATTTGGATACCATTGAAGGTAACGCAGGTTTTTTGTTCTTGCCCAGTGCCTCCAGAATGCAAGTGGCGGACCACACATGCTGGAACGCGTCTAATACGCATAGGAATGTAATACACTCAGTGCTGCTTTCCGTGTTGGGCGTTTTACGATGGCGGGGTGTGGCGACTCTCCCTTATGTTTGACCCAGAGCCGTGTTCGTAAATATAAAAATAGGGTTCTGGACTCTCGGTAAGCTCTTGATGTGCGAAGGAAACACTTTTGTCACACTTATGGACATTAGGACATTGGGCTGGATCCAGACTTAAGTAAGTGCTTGAAATGAGTTACTCCTGGGCTAAACCATGGTGATTGCAGGGGAGTCATATTTCATCTGTTGCAAACAGTATTAGAGTTGAGAGGTGATGTTTCCTATCCCAAGTCTAAATTACAGTGTGATAGTAACGCTGGTCAGTATCTGTGTAATAATAATATAATAATATAATAGTATTAGAGATCAGAGGGGATAAATAACAGTGTGATAGTAACGCTGGTCAGTATCTGTGTAATAATATAATAATAATATAATAGTATTAGAGATGAAAGGCGATAAATAACAGTGTGATAGTAAAGTTGGTCAGTATCTGTGTAATAATATAATAACAATATAATAGTATTAGAGAGGAAAGGTGATAAATACCAGTGTGATAGTAACGCTGGTCAGTATCTGTGTAATAATATAATAATAATAATATAATAGTATTAGAGATAAGAGGTGATAAATAACAGTGTGATAGTAACGCTGGTCAGTATCTGTGTGCAGTAAGCAATTCAAAGATATATCCCTGCATTCAAAAAATACAATTAACTTAACTCCCCCTGAAATCAACATGGTTTAGCCCAGGAGTAACTCATTTCAAGCACTTACTTAAGTCTGGATCCAGCCCATTATCTGTACAAATGGACTTACGAGCGGCTGTGCTCACCAGTTTGGGATCTGGTCCCAAGAGTCTTGACACTAAGGGCTAGTTTTAGATTTAGATTTAACCTGCAAAAAAGAAAAAATTGATATGTTGCCCATAGGAACCAATCAGAATCTAGCTCTCACTTTCCTATTACATGCTAGAGAATATCAGCTACAATCTGATTGGTTGCTATGGGTAAAATTTTCCTTTTCTGCAGTTAAGTAAATCTAGCCCTAAGGCTTGTTTCCTCCTCGCCAAATAACTCCTTTAAAATAGTTTCTTATAGAGGGGACTGTGATAATCAAAGTGCACAGCGTCTATCGTACATCAGAGGTTACTTGTGGGTACACAATAACTGATTACCGCTGCAGTGCTTTCCCCTAGTCTGTATATCTGGCAGGTACTGTGCAGCTCTCTACCTGACCTTTCCCATGTGAAGGATCTCTTAAGTCTTGAGCTAATTTTTCAACTGAGTGATTCAATTGATTCATTGACAGGCTGCCGCTGCAGTGAATCTGATTCACATCTGCCCTATCAGCACTTTTTTGCCGGCCTGTCAGCATGTCGTTTGGATGTACGGAAGAAATGCTATCAATGGTTTTTAATGCAGGAGGAGGGTTCTATGCATGATTTATAGCGCTCGTCCTGCTGCTGTAATAATCCAGTTTATTTCTTGTACTTGTTGTGTATGACTTTTATAGCAGTGTATAGGAGGCCTCGTCTCAATCCGCCATGCTCCTTTAAGCAGAAGTTGGCAGTGAAAGGGACAAATAAATTAAAATTGCGCTCCTGCCAACCAGGAAACTATTAATCACATATCATGCCATGAAAATACAGTTTACCTTGTGCCTCACCTCCTTTATCCGCTAGCACCAATTATTATTTTTCTTGCTGCTCAGCTGATAATGTTAAAAGATAAGTTCGTAATAAATTGTGGTCGTTTTTTGTTGTCATGGTAACATGATTTATTTCTCCTTTCTTGAGAATTTCAGTTATACTCTGGACATTTTGGAGTAAAGGACTAACTCCCATGTTCCTTCTCTCACATAAGCTCAGAGCCCTGCCTTAATATTTATGTACTGTACTGTCCTCATGTAAAATGGGGCAATCAAACATTAGGATTGTAGGTAGGAGCCTAACCCAGGGTTGCCGACTCTACCGGAATGTCCAGGAGACTCCCGAAATTCGGGCAGTTCTCCCGATATCACAGGGTTGCCGACTATTGAAAGCTTCCCTCCGGGAGAACCCGGAAGGAAGCCATAGATTACTGCGAGCGAGTGGGGCTTAATGATGTAATTTATGCAAATTGCGAGATTAAGCCCCGCCCTAATGTGATCTCAGGTGTTAAAAGGGTGGGCGGGATGTGATGACATCATCAAGCAACCCTGCGATATCTCAGGAGAGCCTCCAAATCTCATGCAAGGTTCGTTTCATGGGGGAGGAGGCAACCTTGGTTAAGGAATTCTGCTCGACCCCACCAATCTAAAACCTGTTCATACATAAAAAAACAAAAACAAACAACAAGCAACACAATATGACTTCTTTTTTATTAAGGGACATTTACATACCTTGGCAATGTCTTTAATTTCTCGTTTCTATAAATCCTTTGTGCACAAGTTTTCTTTTTGCCTTGACTGATTTCTTGTGATCTTGCTAATAAACAGTTCTCTTCAAAGAAACACATTTTAGACTGTCAAGATCACATTTTTCTCTTTATGAATGCATATATTATTGTCATAACATGTAGTTTAATTCCAACACATGTGATTCATAAAAGAGTATTTTTGTTGAACTCGAGGTAATACACAACGGATCAGTGTAAAAGCCATCAAGACTTGATAGAGTTTATCCTTGGAATTAGAGTTTTATTGTATGACAGAGTTTTACCAATAGAAAAAGAACAGATTGCAACTGCTAAACAGTAGCTGTGACTCAATTTTCTTGTTTACATATTTACTAGAAAAATTGACCCGCCAGTAGCCTGGCCTCGACATGAAAAAAATGTTTACAGCCACCGCTAACTATTATGTGAGCGCAAATCCACTCAGTGGAATGTTGATGTAGATGTTAATAGAGGTAACAGGGCTCCCTTGCAAGTGTCCTGTCACCATAGCAGCCACAAAGGAGAATTAAAAGATTTTAGAATTGGCCTGGGTAGTTACGGTGCCACCTGTTGGTGAAAGTACTGGTATTGCAGGTCTTCCACACCGGGACAGGTCCCAGATAGTACTCTAAAGGCAACAAGTCACGTGTGTCGCTGCATTTTCAAAATACACACAGTCGACATTGAGCTGTCTGTTGGCTGTGTCTATTTAGAAAATTTCGGCAACTAGAAATTTGTGCTGCTGACCGTCTTAGGGTTAGGCTGCAGAGAGGGAATGTAGTGAATAGAAGGGGAACTAGCGAATTGTGGGCCCAGGTGCAAAAAATATGCTTTGCCCCTGATGATATCCCAGGTAACCCGGTGGGAAGCTTTGCCGGCACGGTGATGATAGCTGTGGGCCCTTATATCAGCATGGGCCCCAGTGCCATTGCACCTGTTGCACCAATGGTAGTTCTGCACCTGGTAGTGTAGATCGTCTTAGGGTTAGGCTGCGGGGACGGGATTTAGTGTATCAGGGTAGTCTCAGGGTTAAGCTGCATTGAGGGGATGTAGTGTAGCAGGGTTCGTCTTAAGGTTAGGCTGCAGGGAGGGAATGTAGTGTAGCAGGGTAGTCTTAGGGTTAGGCTGCAGGGAGAGGATGTAGTGTAGCAGGGTAGTCTTAGGGTTAGGCTGTAGGGAGGGATTGTAGTGGAGCAGCGTAGTCTTAGGGTTAGGCTGCAGGGAAGGGATGTAGTGTAGCAGGGTAGTCTTAGGGTTAGGCTGCAGGGAGGGGATGTAGTGTAGCAGGGGAGACTTAGGGTTAGGCTGCAGGGAGGGTATAGATGGGAGAAGGGGAGACTTAGGGTTAGGCTGAGGGGAGGGGATGGATGGAAGAAGGGGAGAGTTAGGGTTAGGCTGCAGGGAGGGGATGGATCGGATAAGGGGAAGGTTAGGGTAAGGCTTTGGGGAAAGAAGGGTTACGGAAATGGAAAGGGAGGGTTAAGGGGACGATTTGCATAAGGGTTTGGGATTGGGCAAATAAAGATCGGCACTTACTTGTCTGCGACAGGGCAGGAAGTTTCTGTTCAGCTCCATCTTTGCAAATGGGGTGTCGAAAACAGGCCTTTCTGCAAAAACACCCAAAGACAACACACCCCACACCATTAGTCCCTTCTCCATCGACCTGTTTGCTGTTTTCAATTTTCAAGGAAATAATGTGCAGTAGAAATCTTCCAGCTGTATATTCCCTGAGCTCCTCTATGAATATTAAGCCTGTCCTGCTTTACAAACCTTTGCGGTTATAATTAGGCGACTGTTCTATAGAATGCTGATATATCACAGAACAAGGGGAGTGACCGGGACAAAGACATTCGAAAGAGCAAGCAAGGACACCTCGACTATCAGATGCGCTGGAAAGGTTTACAAATCCAGCAATTCCACGCTGAATAAAAAGTTAATGAGTTTTATACACTTGTTCTGGAATTGCGGCTTTGTCCACCGTTAGTATATTCCCCGGCTGCTACCCCTCGCGCAGCCACGAGAGAAAAGCGTAGAACCTTTTTTTCCATTTCTTTTTCTTCTTTGTACTTATGTTTATAATTGGGGGATCTCATTCCCATGTTTATCTCTTCTGAAATTTCATCTTTTTCATTAAAGTCAATAGACAGGATAACAATGTTAATATTTTTTGCATCTCTGTTCGATGCACCTGATAAGTGCTGGTTCTTTATTGAAAGTTGTGGGTGAAAAAGGCATTATCTTGTCTGCAATGTTATTGCACTGAAGAAAAGTTGCTCTTCCTTCTATTTAGCTTAAAGTTAACTTAGGGAATGATACAAACTAAGAGCTCACTGGAGTCTACTTATCCAGATTTCCCCCAAGGACATTGATGATAAAAACGTCTTCTGCTGCTGGTTGGTTTTAACAATCTGGCTACAACTAGAGGGGACCACCACACCACTCATTAGATCAAAGGTGGAAAAACACCTCATCTCCAACCTAGTCCGACTAGTGGTGAAGGTTTTGGTGGTTTGAAAGTCTGGCTCTTGACTCGGGAAAATAGGGGTTTAAGAGTCAAGCAAGCTATTGGTGGGTGAATGGTATGAGGATCTGGGTATTAATGATTAGGTGGTAAGAGAATCTGACTATTGGTGGATGAGTGGTATGTGAGCTTGGCTATTGGTAGATGGGTGGTATGAAAGCTTGGCTATTGGTGGATGGGTGGTTTGACAGTCTGGTTATTGGTGGATAGGTGGTATTACAGCCTGATTATTGGTGGGTGGGTGGTATGAGAGCTTGGCTATTAGGGAATGGGTGGTATGATAGTCTGGTTATTGGTGAATAGAGGGTATGACAGTCTGGACCTTGGTAGATAGGTGGTATGACAGTCTGGTTATTGGTGGGTGGTATGAATGTCTGGTTATTGGTGGATGGGTGATATGACAGCCTGGTTATTGGTGGATGGTTGGTATGGCAGTCTGGTTATTGATGTGTGGGTGATATGACAGTATGGTTATTGTTGTGTGTGTTGGGGGGTATGAGAGTGTGGGGTTTGGTGGTGTGAGAGTATCAAAGGTCTTTTTGAGAGAGTATATAGAGGTGGAGGAGAATCTATCGAGTGGTATAGGGTGAGGGTTGAGATTCTGACTCGGGGTGGTAGGAGTTGTCTTCACATTCTGGCTAGAGATGTGGGTCACTTAACTGTCAAGTCCCCTTCCCCTGTCCCACCCTCATTTTTAGGTGCCTAATGGAACTTAAGAGTGTAATAGTCAACCTTAAGTCCCCGTGCGTATTTTTCCTCTTAAGTAGGGAAAATACAGATGGACATTTGCCAGACCTCCCTCCCTGGCTAATCTACATGCCCCCCCCCCCCCACTTACTTCTCCTAAGTTCCTACGGAGGCTGCTCTGATAGCCTCCTCTAACTGATAAAACTATGTGTGGTCTTTAAAGGATCTACGAGCTTACCGACTATGTAGATTGCTTAGTCTGTATGAATACACACGCGCAGTAGCTAAGTACGTAAAAATACATACCTTAGAAGCAAAAGCTTCTAAGGTGTGAATCAGGCCAAAAATTTTACCGCACCTAAGTTTCCTCCCACGTCCCACCACAGTTTTGCCTAATGCCATTTGTGAGTGCCGTGTGTATTTCCCTTTAATGTAAGGAAAATATGCACGGACATTGCCAACCCCTCCCTCCCCGCCTAATCTTAATGAGCCCCCCACCCTCTTTTCCTAACTTCCTACGGGCACGCCTGCTCTTACTTAAAAAATGGGCTGGATCCAAAGATGAGAATGATTGCACACTTACACAAGCAAGGTCATAGCAATCATCTTACGGAACTAAATTTATTGGCTTTTAGGATCAAAGGGGTAGTGCTTCCCCCTCCAATCCGCTAAGGTGGGCGGGGGGGAAGCATGTTAATTGTACAGTGTGGGTGTCACCACCTACGAGCGGATAACCACTGATCTGCAAATGTGATTTAAGGCTTATGTCTTAAGTCAACGTAAGTCACACTTGTTACACACGAGAGACAGGAGTGACGGGGAATTCACTCCCTGAATGGACGGACCCCCAGAACAGACTCCATTAGGTACATTTTAATCCGCTCCTGAACTTCCAACTGTCACTCACCTGGTTTAAATTAATTAACTGATATTTAAAAAACTCTTTTCAACGCAGGAGGTTACCATAGTAACTGACAGTTGGATACTGAGGAGCAGAGTATTTTGTACCTAATGGAATGGGTCATGTTGGAGGGTATGTTATATTCTAATATAGTTTATAGTAACTTTCCTATCCGGTATTTATATAGTGCATGTTGTCTATAGATTTCACACTTAAATTACCTACCAGGATTGTATTTTATTTAATAATGTTTTTAAACCACGAAAAATGTTCATGTTAATGGCCAGTTGAAAATGCAAAAGTATAACCATTTTAATGATAAAAATAAGGATTTTTTTGGAATGTCATAAAGCGTTTTTATAACATTGGGGCAGATCCTGAACTAAGCATTTCCGCGAATTTACGTGTGGCGGACACGTAAATTTGCAGATTTGTACGCACTGCGCATGCGCACCGCAGAAAATACGCATTCACGTAGCGGAGGGTTAGGGCCATGAAAAGGGAGGGTTAGGGTTAGGCTGTGAGGAAGGGAGGGTTAGGGTTAGGGCAATGAAAAGGGAGGGTTAGGGTTAGGCTTTGAGGAAGGGAGGGTTAGGGTCAGGCTGTGAGGAAGGGAGGGTTAGTGTTAGGCTGTGGGGAAGGGAGGGTTAGGGCCATGAAAAGGGAGGGTTAGGGTTAGGCTGTGAGGAAGGGAGGGTTAGGGTTAGGGCAATGAAAAGGGAGGGTTAGGGTTAGGCTTTGAGGAAGGGAGGGTTAGGGTCAGGCTGTGAGGAAGGGAGGGTTAGTGTTAGGCTGTGGGGAAGGGAGGGTTAGGGCCATGAAAAGGGAGGGTTAGGGTTAGGCTGTGAGGAAGGGAGGGTTAGGGTTAGGGCAATGAAAAGGGAGGGTTAGGGTTAGGCTTTGAGGAAGGGAGGGTTAGGGTCAGGCTGTGAGGAAGGGAGGGTTAGTGTTAGGCTGTGGGGAAGGGAGGGTTAGGGCCATGAAAAGGGAGGGTTAGGGTTAGGCTGTGAGGAAGGGAGGGTTAGGGTTAGGGCAATGAAAAGGGAGGGTTAGGGTTAGGCTTTGAGGAAGGGAGGGTTAGGGTCAGGCTGTGAGGAAGGGAGGGTTAGTGTTAGGCTGTGGGGAAGGGAGGGTTAGGGCCATGAAAAGGGAGGGTTAGGGTTAGGCTGTGAGGAAGGGAGGGTTAGGGTTAGGGCAATGAAAAGGGAGGGTTAGGGTTAGGCTTTGAGGAAGGGAGGGTTAGGGTCAGGCTGTGAGGAAGGGAGGGTTAGTGTTAGGCTGTGGGGAAGGGAGGGTTAGGGCCATGAAAAGGGAGGGTTAGGGTTAGGCTGTGAGGAAGGGAGGGTTAGGGTTAGGGCAATGAAAAGGGAGGGTTAGGGTTAGGCTTTGAGGAAGGGAGGGTTAGGGTCAGGCTGTGAGGAAGGGAGGGTTAGTGTTAGGCTGTGGGGAAGGGAGGGTTAGGGCCATGAAAAGGGAGGGTTAGGGTTAGGCTGTGAGGAAGGGAGGGTTAGGGTTAGGGCAATGAAAAGGGAGGGTTAGGGTTAGGCTTTGAGGAAGGGAGGGTTAGGGTCAGGCTGTGAGGAAGGGAGGGTTAGTGTTAGGCTGTGGGGAAGGGAGGGTTAGGGCCATGAAAAGGGAGGGTTAGGGTTAGGCTGTGAGGAAGGGAGGGTTAGGGTTAGGGCAATGAAAAGGGAGGGTTAGGGTTAGGCTTTGAGGAAGGGAGGGTTAGGGTCAGGCTGTGAGGAAGGGAGGGTTAGTGTTAGGCTGTGGGGAAGGGAGGGTTAGGGCCATGAAAAGGGAGGGTTAGGGTTAGGCTGTGAGGAAGGGAGGGTTAGGGTTAGGGCAATGAAAAGGGAGGGTTAGGGTTAGGCTTTGAGGAAGGGAGGGTTAGGGTCAGGCTGTGAGGAAGGGAGGGTTAGTGTTAGGCTGTGGGGAAGGGAGGGTTAGGGCCATGAAAAGGGAGGGTTAGGGTTAGGCTGTGAGGAAGGGAGGGTTAGGGTTAGGGCAATGAAAAGGGAGGGTTAGGGTTAGGCTTTGAGGAAGGGAGGGTTAGGGTCAGGCTGTGAGGAAGGGAGGGTTAGTGTTAGGCTGTGGGGAAGGGAGGCTTAGGGTTAGGGCCATGAAAAGGGAGGGTTAGGGTTAGGCTGTGAGGAAGGGAGGGTTAGGGTTAGGGCCATGAAAAGGGAGGGTTAGGGTTAGGCTTTGAGGAAGGAAGGGTTAGGGTCAGGCTGTGAGGAAGGCCATGAAAAGGGAGGGTAGGGTCAGGCTGTGGGGGGAGGGTTAGGGTCAGGCAGCAGGGAAGGGAGGGTTAGGGTTAAGGTAATTTAAGGGGAGGGTTAGGGTAAGGATTAGGGAAAGGGTTGGGGATACTTACCATTCGGAGTACCATGTTTGGTGCTCTGGGGATCTTTAAGGCAGCAGCAATCAATTTCCCAGCCAGTTCGAAACTGGCTGGAAGAGAACGACCCTATCGAAATAGGGCCATTCGCGACAGGAACCCACACCCGTCTGTTGCTGTTTGGTTGCCATATATGTCTAAGAGAAGCTTAAATAGTCGCTGGTAAAATTAGCGCAGTGCATTGGACATGCGGCAGCCGTCGAGAAGGGTGTGATTTTTCGGGCCAATGTTCTAAATTCTGACAGGTAACATGCAGCCACTAAAATGCTGCCAGCAATCCCTGATCCTATCAGACACCTGTCTAAATGAATATTGTCATGCCAACAATAATCTAAAATAGTCTAACCCTAATCCTAACCCTGATCTCTAAACCTAACCACTAACTAAGCTCATGGGTGGCAGAACTGGCAGAGAGTTAATGTCAGGTTGTGGAAATTAGAACTTTCGTCCTTTGCTCCTTTGTCTGTCTGTGCTGCTCTCCTCTGCCTTTCTTTCTACCTGCTCCAGTGTCTCTCCCTGTCCTGTCTACTTCAACTGCCTTGTCTGTTCTTCTGTACCTTTCTCTCTCATCTCGTCCCTCCACCCGCACTTTCTCAACTGTCTTGTTCTCCTGATTTGTCCACTCTCTTTCCTCTGCCTCTTCTGTATTTTCTTCTCCCATAGCTGATCGACGCTGAAGCTTTGGGTGCTTGTGTCCTGCTGACCGCCTTTGGAGCTGATTAGCACATTCAGAGTTGGAGTAGAGGTTAGGGTTATAGTTGAAGTTAGGGTTAATGTTAAGGTTGCCATTGGCGTTGGGATTCAGGTTAGGGTTTTGGTTATGGATGGGGTTGTTTATGGTAGGGTTTTCATTAGGATTGGGGTTGGGGTAAGAGTTTTCTCAGGGTTGGGGTTAGGGTTTTGGTTAGGTTTGGGTTTATGGTTTTGATAAAGGTTGGGATTAAAGTTTGGTTTGAGGTTGCAGTTGGTGTTAGGGCTAGGTTTAAGGTTAGGATTTTGGTTAGGGTTGGAGTTGAGGTTATGGCTTTGGTTAGGGTTGGGTTTGAGGTTAGGTTTGGGATTGATGTTGGGGTTTAGGTTAAGTCTATGGTTGGGGTTAGGGTTTTGGTTAGGGTTATAGCTTTGGTTAGGGTTGGGGTTGAGGATAGATTTGGGATTAATGTTGGGGTTAAGGTTATGGTTGTGGTTATGGTTTTGGTTGGAGTTATAGTTGGGGTTGAGTTTAGGGCTATTTTAATGCTGCACATTGTAAGTGTTGGCATTACAATATTCTGTCTGACAGATCGTGTTAGTGAGTAAAATCTATCATGTCTGACAGATCGTGTTAGTGAGTAAAATCTATCAGTTAAACCCGTCGGCGTTACGTATGACGCCCGTTACAAATATAAAGAATACATTTCAGAAGCCACTCGGCCCTCCTTTTTATTAACCAGGTGAGCAGAAATCCAACAAAATTTTAGGTGTTCACTTTCTCAATAGCTTTAACCCTGAATTGTTTATACAATTCAATATGGAATTTCCATTCAGTCAACAGGGAAAAACAATTGATAAATTATAAATATAATACAAAGACTTGATTCTGAAAATGCAACTAAGGGCCGTATTCAGAGATCCGTTTTCCCGGCCAGTTCCGTGCGTAATTTTAGGTACATTTTAACTGCGCATGCGTACTAACTTTATTTACGCAATTGACGTTGATGATACGGACGGACCTTTGAATCGCACGTGGATACATACGTCCGGATATGCGACAGAAAAAAAAACACAGAAGAATTTAAATAAAAATGGCCGGGGGATACATTTAAATGCTGAAAAGTGGGCGCGATTATCAAGATACGTACGGATGGAAGGACATATACGTACGGAACTCCATGCGGAAAGTTACAGCGGGTCTATGGAGGCGGAAGTCTCCGAGTGCACGATTAGCAAGGGGAGTGACTGGGGTTTTAGTGGGTGTTCCTTGCTCCATCCGTGCGTATATTTGCGGACCGATCGGGACACAGATCTCTGAATATGGTCCAAAGTCACTAAGGGCCTGATCCAGAACATACGCCCGCACAGGGGGAGTGTCGGGGAAAGTGAACGCCAATACGCTGTGCTTTAGTAAGCACAGCGCATCGGCGTAGGTCTGGATCAGGCCCTAAGTCACTGAATAAACACAAGATGCAGAGCTAGTTATAACGGGGTTTCTCTGCCTCCGACCCCTCGTTTAATTGGATATCCCCGCCTGTATGGCGAGGATACAGCCATCGCAAATGAAGGGTCAGCCCCTTCTACATACTGACTGACGTAAGTAACTCAGTTTCATATGTTAATAGTTACGTTTTTGGAACATTGGGCGCGTGCATTCGCAGATGTTCCGAGAAAGGGGATTTATGCAAATGACTTGCATAAGTCTTCTGTCGTACCCAGGTCATGATCTGGTCCATAGTGTTTGAAAGAGCCAGAAAAGAATTATTTTGGAGCTAGATGAACATTTGTTACATTTTTATCTACCTTTTTCATGTATTCCTGCAGTGTACAGTAGTTTGCAGAAAGGGTAACACTTGATGAACGGTCCCTCAGTCTATGTAATGTTGTAAATCTGGAATCTGCCACCCACCAATGAATCCTCTCTATTATACAAGCGGGGGACATTTAACAAAATGACAGTCTCACACCTCTGTCTCAGATATACCACACGATAACAGCTATAAATGACACATTCTATCCATGCCATTTTTATTTAAAACCCCACTCGATTTGCTTTTATAGAGAAAAAAACCACATAACGACAAGAAAAGAAGAATAAAATGTAGACCTGAGCTTGTTTATCCCTCCTCTAGTTTGCACTATAGTCCAATGCAGAGTAATGATGGCTGAATATTAATACATTGATGGATATAACGATTCCGTAACCTTTTTCTCTAAAGGACCAAAATAAATCTGGCAGGCAAGTTTGAAACCTTTGGTTCAGTCTTCAATGCATAATTAATTCTGCTTTTATGATCTTACAGTGTTACAATGATTTATTGTTATTAAAATATAAGAAAAGATTAAGAAATTATGCATTTGCACTTTTAAAAATTAGCGCGGTTGAATAGGTACATTTTCACCCACCCGGCACTTGCAGAAACAGGCATGCCTGGGAGACAGCTTGTACAGTATTTATTATAGAAGTTCATGACTAGCTGTCATCATTTCCAACAAGATCTAAAAGTTGTGTGATCTGTAGGTGTAAGATTCTAAAATCTGTAAAAGTATACGCATAATGCTCGTTTTATTTGCTAAATGAAAGTCATTGCATGCTAGTGTGTGTGTGTGTGTATGTGTGTGTATGTGTGTGTGTATGTATGTGTGTGTGTGTGTACATAGGGCCTGATCCAGAATAATGAGCGCCGTCGCTAGGACGGCGGGCGTAAACGTAAGATCGGCTTTTGAGCTGATCTGCGCATGTGCCGGGCAGATGTTGCCCGGCGTTGCAACGGCAACACCCGATCGTGGATCGGGCGTCCGTAGCAGCGCCGTAGGGACGCTGGAGGGGACGTCCCCCAGCATCCCTACGTTCTGCTTAGTGTAGGTGGGCGGGGGTAGATAGTTAAATGAGGGTGGGAGGGCGGATTAAGCGGCCATACGCTCCTGTGCGAGCGTATGGCCCCTTCCTTACGCCGGCTGAAGTTAGGGTAGCCTTCAGCTGGCGTAAGTAAGGGGCCATACGCCCGCACAGGGGGAGTGCCAGGGTAAGTGAACGCCGATCGGCATCGGCGTACCTCTGGATCAGGCCCAATAGTTACTAGAATTTCAGTCAGAAGGACATAAATACATTAGTGACTGTGCAAAGAAGAACAACTAAAATAGTGCATGGCCTGTGTCACACAACAAACAGAGACAGACTAGAGGAAGTAATCATGTATAGCTTGGAGCAGAGAAGGGCCAGGGGGGATATGATTGCAGCTTTCACATATATCAAGGGGTGTAACCAGGTACAGGAAGGGTCATTATTCAATTGAAGAGATGTATTAGAACCAAGGTTGTTGACTTTTTATTTCTTTCCTCTGGGAGATCTTGGAGATGCCGACAATTTATGAAAATCGTGTAATTAAGCCCCGCCCCCTGACTAGATGATGAAAATCACGTCATCAATCTCGCCCAATCCCTAGTAACACTGGTAACATTAGTGATTGCTGTAATGAGAGGTATCTCCCAGGATAACGGGAGAACAGCCCGAATTTCTCGGATATTCCTGATTAGAACCAGGGTTGCCGACTATTGAAAGTTTCCCTCCGGGAGAACCCGGCTCACCCGGGATACGGGGATATGATCGCAGCTTTCACATATATCAAGGGGTGTAACCAGGTACAGGAGGGGTCATTATTCAATGGAAGAGATGTATTAGAACCAAGGTTGTTGACTTTTTATTTCTATCCTCCAGGAGATCTCGGAGATGCCAACAATTTATAAAAATCACGTAATTTAGCCCCGCCCCCTGACTTGATGATGAAAATCACGTCATCAATCTCGCCCAATCCCTAGTAACACTGGTAACATTAGGGATTGCTGTAATGAGAGGTATCTCCCAGGATAACGGGAGAACAGCCCGAATTTCATGAGTCTCACGGATATTCCTGATTAGAACCAGGGTTGCCGACTATTGAAAGTTTCCCTCCGGGAGAACCCGGCTCACCCGGGATACCGGCAGCACTGCCCAAAAATTCAGCGACCCTGATTAGAACACAGGTTCATGTGTATACACTGGAGGGCGGGGGATTAGAGGAAATGTGTGGAAAGGTGACCTCGCTGATAAGTAGAATAACCTCCCATCTGAAGGTGGTAGAAATGAACACAGTAGAACACTATAAATATGTTTGGGATAAATATAAGGACATCCTAAATCTGAAATGCTAAATTGAGGATCAAACAGGACATGGGGTCAGTACGGTTTTCAAAAAAAATTACTTTGTCAAACCCAATGAACCAAGGGGCTCATCTTATCTGCTGTCACATACTGGACCGTGTTCAGACCCCGCACACTTCTGCAGGTGCGAGGGTCTGTAAGTACGTACGACCAGAAGTGTGCGGGGGTATCCCCTCTGTCCTGCGGAGTTACTGACCCTTCCGTGCACATAACCCAACTTTAAGTTTACTGCATGGATCTGAGTCCGTGTGGATCTGCTTAACGGCTCCATATGCCATGGCAAACCCTGTCTCCGTTGCAGGGTTATGCCATGCAATGCGCCTCAGTGGACAGATCTCCATGAGGATGCAACACAGTTCCGTCCTCACGGAGATCCGTCGCCTAACATCTGGCGCACTTATGCGCAGATATTACATGCAAGGAGACTTGCGCAAGCGTCTTGCGTAATATCCCTTGCGGTCTTAGATGTGAATCCGGCCCACTATGTTTCAATGTTTTTAGTGTGCACAAATTAACCAATTAGATTCTAGCTACCTTTTTTAGACTGTACTAGATAAATGATAGTTAGAATCTGATTGGCTGCTTTCTGCAACACCACAAATGTCACAAAAGGTTGTTGGAATACTATTTGGACCGGATTCTGAGAACTGGATCCATATTTACTAAGCTGCGGGAAAGTAGAGATTTTGCCCATAGCAACCAATCAGATTCTAGCTGCCATTTTCTAGTATGTAATAGGAAAGTGAGAGCTAGAATCTGATGGGCTACATTTGCACTTTTCCTTTAGTAAATCTAGCCCCTGATGTTTCCCTGCTATCTGAGCATTTGGATTGGACGGCTGCCGTTTTGCACCTTGTCACATCTCCATTCTGCCTGATCAGAACGTATTACAATCTAGGTAGACTTTAGAGGAATGACACTTCCAACGCCTCCCATCACCCACGAGGCAACTTCTATTTTTTTGTGTTAAAACAGCAAAGAGTTGATCCAGAGTTTGAGAGTAACAGAAACAACAGGTGCAAATTTACACCTCAGTAAATCTGTGTTGAGCTCGTGGAGGGAAACACAATTAGAGGCAATCAGAGGCGAGAGGTGAAGTGTTCTAGCTGCCTTCTAAATTACAGTCTAAAAGTAAAACTGTACAGTATTTGTAGCAGCAAAAAGCTAAGTATGTTCAGGGGGAGTCAAATAAATGATATTGGGCCGTATTCAGAGATCCGTCTGGTATTCAGATCGCAAATATACGCATGGACGGAGCAAGTAACACCCACCAAAACTCCAGTCACCCCCCCTTACTAATCTGTGCCCACGGAGACTTCCGCCTCCATAGACCAGCTGTAACTTTCCGTGGCCATTTCGGAGCGTATGTGTCCTCCGTCCGTGCGTATCTGTATAATCGCGCCCACTTCCCTTCTATGTAAATTCCTCCGTGCGTATTTTTCCATGGGAGATCCGTATTTACCCACGTCCGATTCACAAGTCCGTCCGTGAGGCACTTCCGTGCGTATAGTCTACGTGAACAGCGTATAAAAAGTTACGACACATGCGCAGTTTAAACATACCTAAAAATACGCACGGAAAACGCCCAAAAAATGGATCTGTGAATACGGCCCATTCTTTGCATCCTTGCTTTTGCTTATTACGCGCAGATACTAATCAGCTCCACTTTTACACTGTTATTTAGACTTGGGCTGGGAAACATCACCTCTCAACTCTAAAGGCCAGATTCACTATTACTGCGGGTTTGGAAAAGTGGAGGTGTTGCCCATAGCAACCAATCGGATTCTTGTTCTCACTTTCCTATTACATACTAGAGAATGTCAGCTGGAATCTGATTGGTTGCTATGGGCAACATCTCCACTTTTCTAATACCGCAGTTTAGTAAAACATTTTGCAGCAGATGAAATTTTGCCATAGTTTTACCATGGTGTAATTTTCCACCTGATTTCTCAGGATCCAGTCCCGGGTCTATAATTAAGAATAATAACAATGGAATGAATATAGACATCCGATTTTAATCAGTTTAGATCTGCGATTCTCGGATGGACGTGCAGCGGTGTAACTACAGAGAATGTAAGGTTTGTGTGGCTGCTTCAAGCCCCGGAGAAGAGAGGGGGGGCCCTTAACAGCTGCTCCCCCTGCACTGTAAGCAACCTATCAGAGGCTGAGGGCTCATAACAGCACTTGGGCTCCATGAATGAGTACTATGCTGTAGTGCTCAGCGCTCATACATGGAGCTCCGAGCAGTATTTTAAGCTGTCAGCCTCTGACAGCTTCTATCAGGCAGCGGTCCTGCCTAGCTCCGCCCCCTCTCCTACCTGGCTCTACCTAGGAGGTGGCGCCTGAGTCTGTCACCTTTTGCCCTTATGCACGTGGATTCATAATCGGTGGCCTGCAGTATTCAGACATCCACGTAATCACGTACAATGGATCCATTGTAATTGTACCATTCATCGTCCCCATTGGTCTGTTATCATCACTTGCAGGGGCGTTTTAAGAAATGGGGGGGACCTTGTGCAGGATTTGTACATGGCCCCCCCTTTTACCCTGAGACAGGACTGTCCCAATTCGTGGACCTCAAAAAGGACGGGGCCTAACTGTGCTCTAAGCCCCGCCCCTCATTCGGCATCTATTTCTTTCCTCCGGAAGATCTTACAGGGCAGAAATAGATGCCTAATGGGCTCCCCTTCCCCTGCCAGCCCTGGGTGCAGAATGAATGCCACCGGGCCCCCTGTTCTGAGGGGCCCATGTGCACTGCACACCCTGCACCAGGGGCAGAACTACGCTTGGTGCAACAGGCGCAGCGGCACTGGGGCCCATGCTGATATAAGGGCCCATAGCCGTCATCATCGCACCGCCGAAGCTCACCGCCGGGTTACCTGCGATATCATCAAGGCCAAAGCATATTTTTTTGTGCCTGGGCCCACAACGCGCTTTGCCCTGCATTCATTATAGATACATCTATGATCACATGGGACAGGACACAGACCGCCGCACGACAGCTGAATTCCGCAAGCTGCCTGTGGAATTCGGCTGAATATCTGCCATTGTGCATGTACATTCCAGATGTTTCGCTACAGATCTCCTGACGTACTTAACTTAGTTCCGGGATATCTGTCCAGCAGGGCGGCGCATCCATTCTGCAGGGGGTAGGTTCTTCCATTTCCATATTGGTCAGCGGTCATACGGAGACAAGGTAGTCAAGGTAGTGCGCTCTCCTCTTCCGTGTGGACTGCCAGACCTTCGTGCTTACGGTAAATGGTAGGAGCTCAGGTTCTGGCCCACGGCCTCCGGGGTTTTTACTTTAATTTTCCTCTTTTCCCCTCAATAGAGCTGATAGCAGTAATATCCGTCTGTGAGCTTACAGCTTAAACTTACAGGATGTAAAAAAAAACGCTATACTTGGCATAAAACCACATAATAAAATGCATTATTATTATGCCAATACAATTAATGGCGGGTATTAATTAAGCGCTACTAAAAATGCCATATTTAGCAGTGTAATATTTATTTAACTTCTGGATCCGGCCAAGGAACGTAATTCAGGTTAACGTTTATGGAATAGTACGATATTAACCAATCGACTTTACTTTAATTTAAGCTCATTTATTTTGGAAAGTATGTTACGAAAGTATATTATATTATGAGAGTATATTATGCTATAATATTAAAGACTGTCTATTAATCCGCGGCCTTAACGTAATGCGTTCTACATTTCATTCATTGAAGGGCAGAGAGATTGCCAGTTTTATATAAATCCCCTAATGGTACAACAATGCAATGTATCACATTAAATACAACTTATTCTCCTCATTCTACAGTATCTCCATCATACTGACATTGGGTGTGGAATATAACGTTGACAATTAAAAGGAGAGAGCAGAGACAGAGCAGAGGAGAGAGCAGGGACAGAGCAGAGGAGAGAGCAGGGACAGAGCAGAGAGGGACAGAGCAGAGGAGAGAGCAGGGACAGAGCAGAGGAGAGAGAGCAGGGACAGAGCAGAGGGTAGAGCGTGAATAGAGTGGAGAAGAGATCAAGGACAGATCGAAGGAGAGAGCTGGGACAGATCAGAGGAGAGAATTTGGACAGAGCAAAGGCTAGAGCAGAGGAAAGAGCAAGGACAGAGCAGAAGGGTGAGCGGGATTAGAGTGAAGGAGGGATCAAGGACAGATCGGAGAATAGAGTTGGGACAGATTGGAGGAGAGAGCAGGGACAGAGCATAGGGGAGACGGGGGACAGAGCAGAGGGGAGAATATGGATAGAGCGGAGGAGAGAGTGGGGACAGAGCAAAGGAGAGAGCGGGAACAGAGTGGAGGAGAGATCAAGGAGAGAGTTGGGACAGAGCAGAGGGTTGAAGGTGGATAGAGCGGAGAAGGGAGCAGGGACAGAGCAGAGGGGAGAGCCGGAACAGAGTGGAGGAGAGAGCGGGGAAAGATTGGAGAAGAGAGCGAGAGCAGAGTTGAGGAGAGATCTATGACAGATCGGAGGAGAGAGTTGCGATAGATCGGAGAAGAGAGCAAGGACAGAGCTGAGGGGAGGGCGTGGATAGAGCGGAGTAGAGAGTGGGGATGGAGTGGAGGAGAGAGTAGGGACAAAGCGGAGAGGAGAGCATGGATAGAGCAGAGGATAGAGTGGGGACGGACTGGAGGGGAGAATGGGGACAGAGCGGAGGAGAGAGCATGGACAGAGTGAAGGAGAAAGCAGGGACAGAGTGAAGGAGAGAGCATGGACAGAGTGGAGGAGAGAGCGGAGACAGAGCGGAGGAGAGAGCAGGGACAGAGTGGAGGGGAGTGTGTGGATAGAGCAGAGGATAGAGTGGGGACGGAGTGGAGGGGAGAATGGGGACAGAGCGGAGGAGAGAGCATGGACAGAGCGGAGAGAGCAGAGGACAGAGCGGAGGAGAGAGCAGAGGACAGAGCGGAGGAGGGAGCAAGGACAGAGTGGAGGAGAGAGCAAGGACAGAGCAGAGGGGAGGGCGTGGATAGAGCGGAGAAGAGAATGGGGATGGAGTGGAGGAGAGAGTAGGGACAAAGCGGAGGAGAGAGCATGGACAGAGCGTAGGAGAGAGCAGGGACAGAGCGGAGGAGAGATGGTGGACAGAGCGGAGGAGAGAGCAAGGACAGAGCAGAGGAGAGAGCAGGGACAGAGTGGAGGAGAGAGTGGGTACATAGCGGAGGAGAGAGCCTGGACAGAGTGGAGAGGAGAGTGGGAGCAGAGGAGAGAGCAGGGACAGAGTGGAGGAGAGAGCCTGGACAGAGTGGGAGCAGAGGAGAGAGCAGGGACAGAGTGGAGGGGAGAGTGGGGACGGAGCGGAGGAGAGAGCGGGGACAAAGCGGAGGGGAGACAGTGGATAGAGCGGAGGGGAGAGTGGGCGGTAGCAGGAGTGAATACATGTAAAGAAATTCCTTTTTTTGTTATAGGTTTTTCGGCACTGATACAGTTGACATCATGGTGTGGACTGTGTTATTGCCGAATTAGTTGTTGTCACTGTGACGGCCAAAACCACTTACAGCAAACACTTTACTCTATAACTGAGGTGGGAAATATTACTATTTTCTCTATTTCTATCATTTTCTCTATTTTGGCACATTGTAGGGAGCGTTGCAGCAATCTATGGCTGTCTAGCGTGCTCTGTGCATACCTATTACTCCATGACTTTAATGACAATTTCCCAACTGTTCAACTAAGTGTGAAAAATACGTTGACAAATCTCTTTCTGATTCTCAGAGATCTAAATGTTTAATGGAAACGTGTTTGTTGCAGTGGCTGTGAGGCAATAGAGACCTTGTAGAACAATTTATTTAGATGGTGTTTTCCAATTCCAATTTGCAGCTCAAGGTTCACTAAATCCCCAAATAGACATTTCCATAGTCATAAAGGTAAAATCCCAGGGAACAAAAAAGTCAGGTCTTCTGACATCAAAGTAACTATATTAACCATTAGTATATGTGTATATATACTGTATATATTTATTTATGTATGTACATTTATTTATTTATAGGCATAATGGGGTAAATCCAGACCTATGGGCTAGTTACGTTAGAACGCGTATCGTATTTACGCTAATTTCTATGCACTCCCCTCGGTCGTACGTAGCAAAATTCTACCTTGACTTTTCATAGCGTTAATAATGATGGGCCGGATCCAGAATTACGGCCGTCTTCCACGCATGCACAGTAGCTATTGTTAATTGAATTACGGCCGTCTGTGGAAGATGGCCGTAGTTCTGGATCCGGGCCGATATATGTAATGGGTTTACGTACATGACGGCCAAACCCAGCCCATACTGACCAATTTAAATGCCTCCCTCCGCCTACAAAGCGTAATAACGTGTGTCATGTTGATGCACCGCCCCTTCCTTTGTATTTACGCTGATGGTACGAACGTTCAGCGTTACGTGGCATAACATCTGCCGCGTGCATGCACAGTAAATACAAATAGCCAATTTGACGTCGTCAAAAGTGTACTTAGCTCAGGATCTGGCCCAATGCTAGGAAAGACGATGGTTAAGGTTAGCAGTGTTAGGGTTAAGGTATGGTTGCAGGAAGGGGGTGGTTAGGGGAGGGTTAAGGTTAGGTTGCAGGAAGGAGATGGTTGGGGAAGGGGGAAGGTTAGGTTGCAGGAAGAGGATGGTTAGTGTTAGGGGAGGGGTAAGGTATGGTTGCAGGAAGGGAATGGTTATGGGAGGGGTAAGGTTAGGTTGCAGGAAGAGGATGGCTAGAATTAGAGAAGGATTAAGGTTAGGTTGCAGGAAGGGGTTGGTTAGGGCAGTGGTAAGGTTAGGTTAGGTTGCGGGAAAAGGATTGTTAGGGTTAGGGGAGGTGTAAGGTTGGGTTGCGGGAAGATGATGGTTAAGGGAAGACTAAGGTTAGGTTACATGAAGGGTATTGTTAGGGTTAGGGGAGGGGTAAGGTTAGGTTGCAGGAAGAGGATGGCTAGAATTAGAGAAGGATTAAGGTTAGGTTGCAGGAAGGGGTTGGTTAGGGCAGTGGTAAGGTTAGGTTAGGTTGCGGGAAAAGGATTGTTAGGGTTAGGGGAGGTGTAAGGTTGGGTTGCGGGAAGAGGATGGTTAAGGGAAGACTAAGGTTAGGTTACATGAAGGGTATTGTTAGGGTTAGGGGAGGGGTAAGGTTAGGTTGCAGGAAGAGGATGGCTAGAATTAGAGAAGGATTAAGGTTAGGTTGCAGGAAGGGGTTGGTTAGGGCAGTGGTAAGGTTAGGTTAGGTTGCGGGAAAAGGATTGTTAGGGTTAGGGGAGGTGTAAGGTTGGGTTGCGGGAAGAGGATGGTTAAGGGAAGACTAAGGTTAGGTTACATGAAGGGTATTGTTAGGGTTAGGGGAGGGGTAAGGTTAGGTTGCAGGAAGAGGATGGCTAGAATTAGAGAAGGATTAAGGTTAGGTTGCAGGAAGGGGTTGGTTAGGGCAGTGGTAAGGTTAGGTTAGGTTGCGGGAAAAGGATTGTTAGGGTTAGGGGAGGTGTAAGGTTGGGTTGCGGGAAGAGGATGGTTAAGGGAAGACTAAGGTTAGGTTACATGAAGGGTATTGTTAGGGTTAGGGGAGGGGTAAGGTTAGGTTGCAGGAAGAGGATGGCTAGAATTAGAGAAGGATTAAGGTTAGGTTGCAGGAAGGGGTTGGTTAGGGCAGTGGTAAGGTTAGGTTAGGTTGCGGGAAAAGGATTGTTAGGGTTAGGGGAGGTGTAAGGTTGGGTTGCGGGAAGAGGATGGTTAAGGGAAGACTAAGGTTAGGTTACATGAAGGGTATTGTTAGGGTTAGGGGAGGGGTAAGGTTAGGTTGCAGGAAGAGGATGGCTAGAATTAGAGAAGGATTAAGGTTAGGTTGCAGGAAGGGGTTGGTTAGGGCAGTGGTAAGGTTAGGTTAGGTTGCGGGAAAAGGATTGTTAGGGTTAGGGGAGGTGTAAGGTTGGGTTGCGGGAAGAGGATGGTTAAGGGAAGACTAAGGTTAGGTTACATGAAGGGTATTGTTAGGGTTAGGGGAGGGGTAAGGTTAGGTTGCAGGAAGAGGATGGCTAGAATTAGAGAAGGATTAAGGTTAGGTTGCAGGAAGGGGTTGGTTAGGGCAGTGGTAAGGTTAGGTTAGGTTGCGGGAAAAGGATTGTTAGGGTTAGGGGAGGTGTAAGGTTGGGTTGCGGGAAGAGGATGGTTAAGGGAAGACTAAGGTTAGGTTACATGAAGGGTATTGTTAGGGTTAGGGGAGGGGTAAGGTTAGGTTGCAGGAAGAGGATGGCTAGAATTAGAGAAGGATTAAGGTTAGGTTGCAGGAAGGGGTTGGTTAGGGCAGTGGTAAGGTTAGGTTAGGTTGCGGGAAAAGGATTGTTAGGGTTAGGGGAGGTGTAAGGTTGGGTTGCGGGAAGAGGATGGTTAAGGGAAGACTAAGGTTAGGTTACATGAAGGGTATTGTTAGGGTTAGGGGAGGGGTAAGGTTAGCCCTATACAGACGACGCAAACTACATCCCGGCACTAATGACAGTTCATTGGGGTATACTTATACCCTCTGCCAGCGTGGGAATAGCGCCGGGATGTCCTGCGTGCAGGACATAGTTTGCGTCGTCTGTATTGTTTTTTGTTTTTTTTTGCCTACGCCACCTCCCGGATTAAATGCTTACAAGATTGGACCCCCAAGTATTTTTATATTTTTTGGTGGGCCATCTTATGGGCATTTTTTATATGTTTTAATTTTAGAGGGGTGTTACGCTAGCCGCAGCAGATCTTACCTCTGCCGCGGCTTCCTGTGTCAGACGCGCCGGGGATTCCCCTGCCGGACTCCTTAGCTACGGCGTCCTGGTTACCAGGTGGGCGCCGCTTCTCCTCTATGCACGCGTCCCACGTGTCTTCCGGCTATTATGTGTTCCTTGCTGTTTAGGGAAACGCATCATCACTCAGGGGACTGTTCCACGTTCTGGCCAATGGGAGCTCACTTCCTCCTATATAATACCCTCATCTGTGCAGTTCTGGCGCCGGTTATAGAGTCTGTTCCCTCAGTTCTGTGACCTGCTACTTTCTTGTGTGCCTAGTGCTTCCAGCCTAGTGATCTGACCGTTGTCTGACCTACTTACCTGCCTTGAATCCTGCCCTAGCTCCCTTGTGTTTCCTGCCCAGGTTCTCTTCCCTACCTTGTACTTACCTTCCCTGCAGATCCTATCCTTACCTTGAGTGAATGTTTATGTTTCTTCTTCGGAGGTCCCGCGGTGTGCTTGAGTGTGTGATAGCCCTTATACGTCACGTGCCGTCTCGTGAACATTCTTCTGTCCCACGTGCTGCGTTAAGTGTTCAGTGTTGTCTGTTACAGTCCGGTCGCTTCCGGACTACTACTCCCACTATCTATCAACTACTCCCGTCCCTCCTGTCTAATGTGCACTCCTGGTGTTTCTCTCTTTTCCACGAGTCTGGTTCACCAGGGACCGGGTTCACCGGGCTATCAGGCCGCTGCCAATTCCATCCCCACCATCAGGGGTACTGGTGAAGACCCCCTGGATAGTAAAGTCTCCGGTCTCCGGAAACCTACTCGTTCACTCTGCCTGTCTCTTTGGTGATCACCTCGGTACTCACCAGGTAAACCCGGAGTGTCATAACAAGACTTTAAATAAAAATGGGCGGGGGAGGCATTTTAATGAAGGAGTGTGGGCGAGGTGTTGGCGCAGTTAGTTAGATACACACGTACAGTACTACTCAAAGCACAGAAATGCCCACGTAAAGATAAGGCAAGTCCAGGCTCTCGTTGGTCACAGAATACCCGTCCGTGTAAGGGGAGTGTCAGGGGCGTGTGAGGGGAGTGTCAGATGTGTGTGAGGGGAGTGTCAGGGGTGTGTGAGGGGAGTGTCAGGGGCATGTGAGGGGAGTGTCATGGGCGTGTGAGGGGAGTGTCAGCGGCGTGTGAGGGGAGTGTCAATTAACTTGGCTCCCTCTGAAATCAACATGGTTTATCCCAGGAGTAACTGAGTTCATGCACTTAACAATGTGTGGATCCAGCCCATTGTCTGTATAGAATGAAGCTCACTATGATGCTGTCAGTGACTAGGGTACTCTCTGTATTGGTTGGGGGTCACTAGGGTACTCTCTGTATTGGGTGTCACTCACTAGGATACTCTCTGTATTGGTTGGTGGTCACTATGGTACTCTCTGCATTGGGTGGTACTCACTAGGGTACTCTCTGCATTGGGTGGTACTCACTAGGGTACTCTCTGTATTGGGTGGTACTCACTAGGATACTCTCTGTATTGGTTGGTGGTCACTAGGATACTCTCTGTATTGGTTGGGGGTCACTAGGGTACTCTCTGTATTGGTTGGTTGGGGGTCACTAGGGTACTCTCGGTATTGGGTGGTACTCACTAGGGTACTCTCTGTATTGGTTGGTGGTCACTAGCGTGCTCTCGGTATTGGGTGGTACTCACTAGGGTACTCTCTGTATTGGTTGGTGGTCACTAGGGTACTCTCGGTATTGGGTGGTACTCACTAGGATACTCTCTGTATTGGTTGGGGGTCACTAGGGTACTCTCTGTATTGGGTGGTACTCACTAGGATGATCTCTGTATTGGGTGGTGGTCATTAGAATGTGATAGTCCTCAAGCACTGGGTATAGGGTAGACATATAATGAGGAGGCAAGGATGTGGCACAGGTGGAAAGGGGAGAGGGCTATGTATAGTGCAGCACGTTTAAGTGTTTACATCTACTTGCACCAATGGAAAGTTTCTATTTATGACCGGCAATAAACTGCTAATGAGATATGATCTTTTGGGGACCCCCATACAACATGCATCATTGCGGCCTGACCAATCAAAGTGTCCCACCACAAGGCTACATTTATTTTACCCCCTCCTCTGGGGATGCTAAATGTCCATGGGTTGTTTATCTAATTGTATCATAAGTCACTGGAAACGATGATAGAATCTTACAGGCTCTGCGTTTATGAATATTCTTCAGACACACAACACATAACTTCTGGCTGTCTTTCCAATGCATCTAATTAAGCCCTGTTGCAGTGTCCAGGGATTCAGCTCATACTAAATCAACCAATCCCACGGCTCCTGCAATGGACTCAGGATTGATTTTCTTCTTTCTCTTTATGATCTACAAGTCATAGGTTGAGCATTGCAAGTTTACCTTAACGACTCTCTCTCTCTCTCTCTCTCTCCTGGCCATCCTCAAACCCTCCGTCTCTCTGCTGTTTCGCTTTCCACCGGAGTTAATGAGTTTTGCCAACCCTCTTTGAAAGTCTGGCTCACACTAAGTTTACTTAATGAATATGTATACTTTAATATTTTTTTTTCATTCAAATTACAATTACCGTTATCTGTGCTCATCAGATAATTTATTCCCTCTGAAATACTTCATTAGTTTTCTAGTTGAGGGGAGGTGTTGAGGACACATTCTTGTTATATTGTATTGCTAACTGTTTTATTTTGTCACAGATGCTAGAGAGTAGAATTTAATAATAACTAAACTATATGAAGCAATAATACTGCGTGAAAAAGTTTTTTACATTGCTTTAGAAAGATTTGATCTTGGAATATAAACTTAGGGCCTGATCCTCTTTTAATAACGTTAGGGGGTTAACACAAGCCTCTTGCGGAAGTCCCCTTTCACGTTAGATCTGCACAAGTACGCAGCAGATTTTATGCTATGGATTGCTATCAGTGGTGGCAGCCAATTCCGCATGCCTTGCTCACGTCTTACGGATGTAGATTCGTGCAGAGAAGTTAAGGTAAGTTTCTGGACACTTACCAAGTGAACTCTGCACAAGAGAGGGGTGTAAGGGGAGTGCGTTCCCCTCTTCCGTGCAGACTCCAGATCCCTGTGCATACAGAATCGTACAGAGATCTAGATTAAGGGCCATATTCAGAGATCCGTCAGTGAAAGGTTCGCAATGATACGACGGCCGTTGCTTGGCAACACCCATGACGTCCCTCACACGGATGGGTTGCTGGAGACTTACGAGTCACTTGAGCACTCTGATCTTTTAGTTGGATTTTACGTGCGTATAATAATCACGTACGTGCGTATCTAACTAAACACGCTCTCAAATGCTCGTATTTTCCCAAGGGCGATTCACAAGTCCGTGCCTTCCGTGGACTTCCATGCCTAAAATTAACATAGATAGCGTAAATTTAATTACTACGCAGTTCATCCGATCCAAAAAATACGCACGGAACTCCCCGCAAAAACGGTTCTCTGAATACAGCCCTTAATCCTCCTAGAATTGGCCTGTGCTTTCAGTGTGTGTTTATAACCTGAACCCAGGGACAGATTTACTAAGCTGCGGGTTTGGAAAAGTGGAGATGTTGCCCATAGCAACCAATCAGATTCTAGCTGACATTCTCTAGTATGTCATAGGAAAAGTGAGAGCTAGAATCTGATTTTTTTGCTATAGGCAACATCCTGACTTTTCCAAATTCGCAGCTTAATAAATCTGGCCCCTAGTGTTAGAACATAAATGTATATCAGGTGCAAAGTTACGCCTGGGCAAAACCATGTTGAATGGCAGGTCAGACAAATTTTATCTGTTGCAGACAGTATTAGCGTTTCATAGATAAAGTTTAAATAAATGTTTACAAGTAAAGCTGGTCAGTCTCTGTGTAATAATATAATAATATAATAGTATTAGAGATGAGAGGTGATAAATAACAGTGTGATAGTAACGCTGGTCAGTATCTGTGTAATAATATAATAGTAATA
>WWET01000100.1:34077-47372 GCA_011038615.1 Limnodynastes dumerilii | reverse complement strand
AAGCTAAGCTGGTCAGTTTCTGTGTAATAATATAATAATATAATAGTATTAGAGATGAGAGGTGATAAATAACAGTGTAATAGTAAAGCTGGTCAGTATCTGTGTGCAATACACAAAAGCAAAGTATTCTCACTGCATGCATAGGGTAACATTGCTTTCAATAATACATAATGTGGGTGGGGTTATGTATAGCCAATTAAGTACAAGAAAAAGTGTTATGTAAATGAGTTACAATGAAGTACAACATCTACTGACTGGTATTTCACAATACAATAGATTTAAAGTAATGTCAAAACAATGCAGAGAGCATCCTAATGACCACCACTCAGTACAGAGAGCATCCTATTGACCTGTATTTAATACATCATCTTATTGACCAACCCATTACCATCCACATCCTAGTTCTCTTCAAGCACATGAGATGATGTTGAACTCAAAAGCCCATTGGCCTACCAGGAAAATTCCCTGTAATATCAGGTTGTTGAAATGAAAACTTTCCGCATTGTATCCGGGCTAGAATAACCTTTTTCTAAATTCGTATCTGCAGTGATGCAACTGACATCATATCACTGTCGAAATAGCTTTTGCTGAAATGGTAACTACAGTTGTGCCCAGGTAAACATTTCCCTTATATGGCCTGAAATCACATGCATGGTCGGCCCACCTGCTGGGGAAAGTTAAATGGGGCTTCAGAAATCAATACAACTTTGTTCACTTACCATTTAGCAGCTACCAGCTTCCAGCAGAGATCAGACAATAGAGCTAGGTCACACACTCTCTCTGTAGGACATTGAATGGGTGACATCAGCTCCATTGTCTGATCTCTGCAGGAAGCCCCCAGCTGCTAAATAATAAACAAACAAAGTGTTAATGATTAACTAAAGGACTACAATCTAGCTTTCCCACTATGTTGTAAAAGAAGTATCATGTCTGAGAAAGCTTTATTTGAACCCAGCTGCACATGCCATTAGAAGAGGTATTTGAACCAGCGTTTGCACATTCACGTTTGTTCTTGCACCAGGGTAATATCAGTGCTATCTTTGAAAAACCAGTCTTAGTTACAGTAAGTACTTTAATATTAAAATCGTAAATACAGTTTACATACAGTATCATTGCATATTTATAATGTCTGCTATACTGTATATGAATTATTTAAACAACTTCCTTATTGCCATAAAGCTACTGTCACAACATTGTTCTTATCCAAGTCAGTGAATGCCCCGCTTGCAAAAGCTTGTAAAGCGTCTCTGTATATATAAAATATTATTGGTTACAATGTGCGATGCAGTCACTTTTAATAAAAGGAAGAACATTCTGAGTTTTATTGCACTATTGACCTGCTTTGCAGAGTGCATGTTTTTCCTTCATTAGGTTTATGAAAAGGCCGAGGTTAGTAAACAGAGCGGCTAGCTTTTTATTGCTACACTAATAAATGTATCTTGCTAAAGAGTATTGCACTGAAACACAGACTGATGGGGGATGGTGGAGGGAAGTTTAGTATATTTTTTCACTAATATTGTCTCTTCTCATCCTTTTGGAGTACAGAGATTTCTAAATCCTGTCCGATGGTTTAGTATTGGTGTTTTAATAAAAAGCTTATGTTGGCGCATAGCCTGCAAAGGGGCATGTTATGTTTAACCGGCCAATGAAACGACGATTAAGGAGAGAGATAAAATCGTTCCATGCTTTCTGCCACAGGTGCCAGCAGATGGGCAAGAGAGGGAGTGGCAGAGGAAAGTGTAATGCTGTCAGCTGCTACTGGGCTGTTCAACTTGACGGCAGATGACAGCACCATCGTGTGATGGTAGAGGAGAAAGTACAGGAAAATCTCCCAAAGCTCAGAGGGACATTCTAAACCTCTCTGCTTACTTTATCTGCTCAATTTATCTAGGATTTTTAGCTAAAATATTTAGGAAGGCTTCCTAGCATTTTGGTTTCAGAAATACACCTGTTCCATTAAACATTTCTTGTCACCATACAGCTTGACTTAGCAGACATGAAAAGAAAGTTGACTTGCGAAAACTCACCTGCAAAATACTGTATATTTAGAGCCGGATCTGGAATGAAACCTATGCCCGTTTTCTGGCGCGTTTTACAATTTTGCATAATGTGCAGAAAACAAATTAATGCGTAAACATAGGAGATTCACAGTTGTATACAAACCTAGTATATGGCACCTACAGAGCTAAGTATAGTATATGTGAACCCATCAATCTGCAGATAAAAAAAAATTGCAACTTTTTGAGGTGTATTAATTTGCACCTTTCCTTCTGATCACGAAACACACACAAGCAAAACGACAGCTGATGGAGCTCTCCAATAAAGATGCTTATGGCCATGAATAAATTACTCTGAATTAGCCTGTTAGAGAAGACTTTTAGGTTTGCCATGAAATAAAACACTTGTCAGGGAGAGGCTTTGTAAGTCTTTCTGTTTAACATCCTAATTAACCGCATGCTAATTACTGCCATTAATATTTTCTTATGCTAGCTGATATTATCTAGTATGTAACAGGAAAGTGAGAGCTATAATCTGATTGGTTGCTATAGGCAACATCTCCACTTTTCTGAACCTGCAGTTTAGTAAATTTGGCCCATAGGGATCTATTTAGAAAGGAGAGAGAGCACAAATATATAACAAAAAAACAAACAAACAGTTGTGTTCTTCATATTTTTGCTTTCTTTCTCTATTTTGTGACTATTTTGTGACTTTCCAGCACTAGAGAAGTCACTAATGTCTCCAGCTCTGAGCTAAACTTCCCCAAACCCCAATGTCGCCATTGTTCTATATGGTTGCTGGTCTGTTCGACCCTATTTCCAGCTGTATATGGAAAATTGCTAATGGTAACGGGGACCTATTTCCTTGTTCCCAATAGCCACAGGATGCTGCGGTTATGGCGGGCTAAGGTTAGGGTTAGGGCTTAAAGGGTCGGTTAAGTTTAGGCAGCGGAACATGAAGGGTTAGGGTTTGGCTATGGCGCATGTAGGGTCAGGGATACCTTTTCGGCGAATTACTCTTCACGGTTTAAGGGGTCGCATCACCGCCACTTTCTACAATGCGGATTACTGTCAATTACTGTACGATGGTTTTTTGTGAACCATCGTAGCACAAACCGCATCCCTATATGGTGAGTCAACAAATAGAGTGGCTTCACTTCCCTGTTAGTTTTAATTAATGGACCCCATTAAGACTCTTTGGAACAGATTTACTAAGCTGCGGGTTTGGAAAGGTAGTGGTGATGTTGCCCATAGCAACCAATCAGATTCTAGCTCTCACTTTCCTATTACATACTAAAGAATGTCAGCTAGAATCTGATTGGTTGCTATGGGCAACATCTCCACTTTTCCAAACCCGTAGCTTAGTAAATCTTTTTATGCAGTTATCAAACCAACCATACCTTGTAAATGTATTTATAACATATATTCTTTGAATATTCTATATTTAACAAATGATGACTTGAGGGATGTTATATCAAGTCTTCTTTTGTTATAGCCAACTAGACAGACACCAAACCACGGACTAACGTATGTCCACAAGATGACACCATTTCCACCGTGTATAAATGTACAGATCCCGGGTGTTGTTGGATGTTGTGGTTGTGTGTTTTTTCTTCAGTGACCTTTATATAATATTGATTGGAAGCAGACTTCAGGACAGGATGATAATGCTGCACAACTGGTTATAAAACCTTTCTGGTCATGTGTACGAGAATGCCGCGAGGTCGCATGGTATGTAAAAGAAGCCAGAATCAATCTTCCCTTAGATAAATACATAGCACTGATGCAAAAACAAATAAAGGAAAGAACGCACAAACCACAATAACTGCTTGTCACCCAAGCAGACATTTTTTTCTCCCTGAAACAGTTGCGCTTGACATTAATGGCTCCTTTATTAGAGGTCAGCAAATAAAATATTTATCAGATCATCGATATACTGTTCACTAAGTGCATTGTGTTATTATTTATATGGTGTCCTATGTTTTGCTAGTGTTAACTCCCAAGACCAGGCATCAGAATCCACCATGTTTATTTGGGATTGGCCATCTATGATCCTTAACAGGAGTAAGAAGGGGATTTACCAACATTCCAAAAGGACCCAACTTTTTTCTATACTGGATGGTGATTGGCTAATCCAATGTTTCATCAAATGGATTAACTGCATGACCCAGACTAGCCAATAGGAAGCTGCCATTTGGTGATTCTTAAATCTTAGTATCTTAAAAGTGTACTTTATCCCAGTTATAATGAGATGGACTACAAGGCACCAAGACCCTTCAACTGTAAACATAGGACCACACAGAAGATTATGTGTGCTACATAGAAAGTCCCCTAGTGAGCCAGTTGTTATGGTAATAGCTTCTTCGTGGCTTCCTCCATTTCGTTGTTACAGCGTACATTCCACACCACAAGTGTTCTAGAATTCACAATGACAGCAGTTTAAAATCTCCCCACTAAGGGCCGTCTTTAAGACCGCGTGTACGCATTCTACGTAGCGAAACGCAACGTAAATAGCATACAAATATTACTACGCATGCCCAATAACTACAATCGCTTATTTGCGGACGTACGGGCACAGAAAACGTAAGTCTGAATACGGGCCTTTGATTACATCTTGGCCTCCATGAAAATGGCCGCCTCCATCGGCCTCAATGCAGGGAAATAGGAGACAATTTCTAAAGTCTGTCATCATACCACTTCTGGAACTGAAGGCTGTATGCAGACTACCGGATGTATACCATATACCTCCGGTGTTTAGCGTATTTAACTACTGCGCATGCGTAGTACATTTTTTACGTTATTTCCGTATCTTTTCCTTACGTTGACTGCGTAAGTGCGGTCTGAAAGATAACATTTACGCAATCTACGTAAGGAAAAGATACGTAGGTAACATAAAAAATGTACCACAATACGCTAAACACCGGACGTATTGCATACGGCCCTGAATCAGTATCAGGGAAATTACCAACTCTTCAGGGAGTCAGGAAGATCAGCCACTTTTCAGGGAGCCGGGGAGGTCACCCGCTCTTCAGGGAGTCTCCTGATTTTGAGGAAGAGTTTATGCTTAAGACAATGCACCGTGCTCCATGTATGTGAGCTAAGCGCTATTTATAAACACATTACCAGCCTGACAGCTTTTCTGCACATACCATCGACATGCCCTGCCCTATTTAGCCAAACCTCCTTGATACCATACCTACCCTCCAACGTGATCCATTCCATAAGGTACAAAATGCTCTGCTCCTCAATTTCCAATTGTCAGTTGCTATGGTAACCACCTTTGTTGAAGAGACGAATTGTTTTTTTAAATATCAGTTAATTCATTGAAACCAGGGGAGTGACAGTTGGAAGTTCAGGAGCGGATTAAATTGTATCTAATGGAATGGGTCATGGAGGATCTGTGATACTTGGCCCCACCTCCTTAATGCTGGGCCCCAACTGGTCAACTTTCATCCCTGAATAGCACATCAGATGTTTCCAGTATGTAGACATCAGCAGGTATTTAACCAGTAAATAATTAGCCAGTCTTTAGATTAGGTTATTATTACATTATTAACCTGCAGATTATGAGTACAGGAATATAGGGGAGACTCTGTAGAAAGTTAATCTGTTAATTTCTTATTAGAAGAGTCATCAACTTGTGTACTTCTCTAGGAGCTGGTTTTCTCCGGGATCAATATGCAATTGGTAACTTTGTGCTGCTTAATTAGATTCTGCAGATAGAATGTTTTATGTCTGGCCATATGAAGGCGCTGCTAATATCTCTGCTGTGCGTGTTATAGGATGATTTGTGCGCTCCTGGTCTGATAGCTTATATTCGTTGTAAACCTGTCAATCATATCTTTATGCTCTCGTCGTCGTTGTTGTTTTTTTTCTTACAGAAATAGATTTTTTTTTCCTTGCAATTTTCGTCTCTGTGAAAAATCAATATCGCAGCGCATTTAAATGAGGAATAAGAGAGTTTGCAGCCATCTTCATCATAATGGTTCCCTAAGTGCATAATATCTATTTGTTTAGCATCTAAAGTTTATGGAAAACAATTTCCTAATTTGTATTTTTTTAACAGTATCATAACTGGAGGGTTTTTTCCCCCTAAATAGTTCAAAAGGTCACCTCTGAGTCGGGGCCGCCATCAGGAAGGGACAGCCGGGACTTTTCCTGGCCTGAAACAGTTGGGGCCTATCAATACTACTCACCTTACTGCTGCAATTCCCGCTCCGATGGGCTGGCTTTAGAAATAGAGACAGCCAAAAGTTCCTTTTCTCTATCTGGAATAGTCAGCCGCTTTAAAAATTTTTTAATGAATGGGTGACTGTTCCGATCGCCATACTCATTCATTTTCACCGGACCCGATGCACTTTTCCTTGCAATTTTCGTCTCTGTGAAAAATCAATATCGCAGCGCATTTAAATGAGGAATAAGAGAGTTTGCAGCCATCTTCATCATAATGGTCCCCTAAGTGCATAATATCTATTTGTTTAGCATCTAAAGTTTATGGAAAACAATTTCCTAATTTGTATTTTTTTTAACAGTCTCATAACTGGAGGGTTTTTCCCCCCTAAATAGTTCAAAAGGTCACCTTGGAGTCGGGGCCGCCATCAGGAAGGGACTATTTTTCCTGGCCCGGAGCAGTTGGGGCCTATCGATACTACTTACCTTACTGCTGCAGTTCCCGCTCCAATGGGCTGGCTTTAGAAATAGAGACAGTCAAAAGTTCCTTTTCGGCTGTCTCTATTTGGAATAGTCAGCCGTTTTAGATTTTTTTTTATGAATGGGTGAGTGTGCCGATCGCCATACTTATTCATTTTCACTGGACCCCACGCACCCACTGCAAACCCGCTACTGACAGCTCCGGAGAGGTGAGTAACCTCTCCAGGGACTTTTAGTGTTAGGGGTAGGCTCTTAGGAAGGGAGGGTTAGGGCCATAGAAGGGAGGGTTAGGGTCAGGCTTGGGATAAGGGAGGGTAAGGGTCAGGCTAGGGAGAAGGGAGGGTTAGGGTCAGGCTAGGGAGAAGGGAGGGTTAGGGTCATGCTTGGGATAAGGGAGGGTTAGGGTCAGGGTTGCGATAAGGGAGGGTTAGGGCTTGGGATAAGGGAGGGTTAGGGTCAGGCTGCGGGGAAGGGAAGGTTAGGGTTAGGGTTCGGGTTGGGGTTAGGTTAATGGAAGGGGAGGGTTAGGGTCAGAATTAGGGGAAGGGTTGGGGTAGTTTTCACTCTCACCTATCGGAGCACCGTGTTCAGGGCTCTGTGGATTGATTGCTTTGCCTCATTGGGGCATAAGCAATTGATATCCCAGTCAGTTCTAAACTGTCTGGAAGAGAACGACCCTATCAAAATAGGGGTGTTCCAAGCGGGGACCCACACCCCTTTCCTTAGAACTATTCTATCGCTGATACTTGCTAACGAGAACAGCACATTAGGCCAAAGACTTTCCTGTGCATTGCCCTGCTGCTTATGCAGCTCAATGGAGCTCCGCCTCCTGTGTGATGTCACAGCTAATGTCACATAGGAGCAGAGTGACGCAGATGTGTCCCGGGCCCCAAAATTTCTGGCTGTGGCCCTGCTTGGAGTGGAAAAAATAAGTGTCTTAGGTGTGTAAGAGAGATACCATAACTAAAAGAAATAAAATAAACACATATTAAGGGAAATAGTGAACCACATCCAGATAATGAAAATAAGAGGAAAACAGGTGGAAAGTTACACCTGGGTTACCCATGTTGAATTGCAAGGTAGAGAAATTTTATTTGTTGCAAACAGTATTAGAGATGAGAGGTGATGTTTCCCAGCCCAAGTCTAAATAACAGTGTGATAGTAACGCTGGTCAGTATCTGTGTGCAATAAGCAAAAGCAAAATATTTTCCCTGCATACAAAAGATATAATGAGTTTGACATCCCCTTAAATGTGAAATGGTTTTGCCCAGGTGTGACTTTCCACCAGTTTTCCTCCTATTTTCAAATTGTGGCTCCGGGTCAGTAGGAGGGTAGCAGGGTCAGTGATTAAGGATTGGCGGTGATTGTAGAGGGAGGTTAGGAGGGTTGACTTAGAGTAAATGAGAACCAATAGCTGGAATGGTAGGAGGGGGTGGGCTTTATAAATCCCATTACAAATGATCGGGAAGTTAAGATTCAGTCCACTAGTATTTCAGAGAACCTGTAAAGGTACATTGGGGTAGATCCAGAACTACATCAGTCTTCCATAGACGGACGTAATTCAATTAACAATAGCTACTGCGCATGCGTAGTAGCTATTGTACGTAATCAGCGTATCAGCTAAAAGACCGCATATACGCAATCTACGTATCGAAACGATACGCAGATTACGTACAATAGCTACTACGCATGAGCAGTAGCTGTTGTTCATTGAATTACGTCCGTCTATGGAAGACGGACGTAGTTCTGGATCCGGCCCATTGTGCTTCCCTAGTTAATGGATTGGGTTAAGAGTTAAGGATAGAGATCTAGGGCCTGATTCACAACCCCATATTTTTTTACATATGTCCCTAATTTTCCAAATCTATCTACTACACATGCGGTCTCTAAAGACTGCATATATTACGATATTCGTTCAGACAGGTGTGGCGGTAACGATTCTAAACAATGGCAATCCGTGAAAGCTGCTGTTTTATTAAGGTTTAAATATAAGAAAAATAACATTAACCCCCAATAGAAACTTCTATTTCCAGTGTAGAGGACACACACTTTGCTGGCTGCTTTTAATATTCTTCTTTAAGATAGGACATAGGTAACCAGCACAGCGTGTAAATTATTTACACTCCCAGACCCAGAATGTATTTATAGGAGATAATGCTCTGCTTAGAAACACTACTGCAGAACCTTTTCTAATTATCCTCTGCTAGAAACAGCAATAAAAGTTTTATTCAGAGAGTTGAGAGATTTCTGTACTCATAAGAATAAGCTTTATTCTCCATTATTCTATGCTCAGAATGTTTAACTTGTGCTAATGTTCTACGCAATCTGCTTTTATTTTTCTAAGTAGATGAATAAGACTCTTATTTATACATGTAATATGGACCATTTTTTATCTCAGAGTGTGGATGTTGTCAGCAGCAACCAATCAGATTCTAGCTACTATTTTCTAGACTCTACTAGATAAATGATAGCTAGACTCTGATTGGTTGCTATAGGCAACACCCCAACCACTTTTACTTTTTAAGATGTAATAGTAAATCTTCTCTTGCATTCCATTCTCTGGCTTTACAGTAGAAACATTATCTATCCAGCATGTAAATAATTCATTCTGATGCTGTTTACCTTATAGTGCATTACAAATTACATTTATCCAAGGTAAGAAACATTATTGCAGGAAGGAAAGAAAAAAATGTTGTTGCCTCTGGAGGATAATGTGCTATAAGAACCATATGTTAGATTTATGTTGTAACTTTACCATTGCAGCATTGAAGAGATAAACAATCATTATTTAGTTGAAAACCTCAGGCCTGCCCTCTGCTGGTGAGATAAAGAATTACCTGTCATTTATTACTGCATTTTACAGTTATAGCTAGTTATTTGTATATGCATCAGAATGGGATTTCTGACCTGCAAAACTGTTATCCAAGAGTTCCTAATACAGAATGAATTATTGCTGCAGTTCTTGGATTGTGTCATACATATACAAAGACAGTTCTAATAGAGCAACTAGCAGCCAAAAGGCTGTTTAATTCCGCCAGTGTTTTTCATTCTAACCAGGTTTTAATTAGCATAATATGTGTGGTGCTTAATTAGCACAACCATGTTGTCTTAGATGCTCTTTATCTGCTAATTAATGCTGTTCACATTACTAACTTGAATCATCAAATGGATGGGCTGTGTAGGTGGAGCCTAAATGTTTCAAGGGAATGTCAAGCCGCCCCGCCAAAGAACATTATTATTAGCGACATGATGTTTTTTTTCTAAAAAGCAGTAGCATTTAACGATCTGAGGAATTTATCCCAGCAACTTATTATAATGGGTATGATGCATGCAGGTTTGAGGGGATGTTTGAAAAGAAGCCTGGATAAGACAAAATACAGAACCTTTCTTGTCAGAGGTTCCAGCTGGACCCATTCCACCAGGTACAAAATACTCTGTTCCTGAGCTTCCAACAATCAGTTACTATGGTTACCACTTGCTGTTGGAAAATATTTTTCACACATCAGTTAATTCAATAAGTGACAGTTGGAAGCTCCCTTCACCCTAGCCTGACCCTAACCATCCCTTCCACGCAGCCTGGGCCTAACCCTCCCTTCTGTATAGCCTAACCCTAAGACCCCCCTCCCCTTAGCCTAACCCTAACCCTCCCTTCCCCACAGCCTGACCCTAACCCTCCCTTTCCCGCAGCCTGACCCTAACCCTCCCTTTCCCGCAGCCTGACCCTAATCCTCCCTTCCCCCTAACCTGACCCTAACCCTCCCTTCTGTATAGCCTAACCCTAAGAACCCCCCTGCAACCTGACCCTAAGCCTCCCCTTCTATGTTCCTAACCCTAACTCTCCCTTCTTAATAGCCTAACCCTAACCTCCCCCTAATACTAAAAGTCCCTGGAGAGTTACTCACCTCTCTGGAACTAGCAGCGGTTCTGCGTCGAAAATGAATGGGTGAGTATGCCGATCGGCACAATCACACATTCATAAAAATATATCTAAAATGGATGCCATTCAAAAGGAATTTTCGCCTGTCTCTAGTTCTAAAGGCAGACCATTGGACCGGGGACTCCAGACCTGTCTTTTGTTCCTTATCATTAGTCCTGGGAAAGGCCCAGTGACATAGTGGAAGATAATGTCCTTTTATCATGTGGTATATTTAGTGTATTTTAAACGTAATAGTGAATCCAAACAACAGAACCCACCTTCCCCCTGGAAACCTTTAGCATTCACTTAATATATGCCATAGTTGCATAGTGTAGACAGTCGTCATATTTTTGATTTACCAGTCTGTATCTCCGCAGCAGCACAAGTGATGAATTGCATCAGATAGTCACCCTGATACCGGTGTGTTGCTAGATGAGTCCTTTCCATGAAGTTATTAAATCATTTGACCCTTACCCACTTTCATGATTAAATATCTCTGCTGCTACAACATCAACCTTGACTGTGGTGGGCTCCTGCTACGTGGTAAATACGGTTTCCCCACAGTGAGTTAATTTATGGCATATCATTGTCAGGGTCATGCCTCAGCTCTAATCATGGATGACTGCAGACATTTCCAGCCCTATAGAACAATCAAATTGTGATTATGGCAGGGAGGTAATGACCTCACAAGTCCTGGCGCTTTTTGCAGAGGCGTCGTCCCTGTGCGAGGCTACCACTGAATCCTCTCTTCTGTTCTCCCCTGGCTATTCTTAGCATGCGGACTGATTGAAGTCCTCGTACTGAAAACATGTTCTCCTTCCTTTCCTTATTGTATTTCTTTTTGCAACACGAAAGTATTGAAAGACATTGATCCTTCTAAGGGCGTCAGATCTTGGTATATGCAGGATTTTGTCTGGCAATGTCTGCCTTTATACAATAGAAAAAGCAGCCAAAATAAATAGAGTCCATTCAATCTCATGTAGATTAAAGAGGAGAAAAAAAAAGAAATGTCTCTTGTTCTGTTCTTTTGTATTTTCTTTTTGTATTATGTCTTGAGAGTTTAAACAAGTTTATATGTGTTTTCTCAAAAATATTTTCTGTAATGATCTAATTATGAACCGAAAACATATACCGTTTGTTTGGATGTAACGAATCACGAGTCCGCTATATCTCCTTCTTTTCTTTTTTTTTAAATGCTACTTATTTCACTTGTGAAATAATGGCGTGATAAGCCAAAAGACCAAAAAAAGGGGTGAAAAGCCAAAAGACCAAAGAAAAAAAAAAAAAAATAAAAAAAAAAAAGACCAAAGAAGAAAAGAAAGTATAAAAAAAAAAAAAGTAAGAAAAGGACAAAAAAATAAAGCATAAAGCTTGTTCCCAGCTGGTGAAAATACCTAATAACAAGGTCTAATATTGCACAGAGAAAAAGAAAACTTTCCATTGTAGGAAAAAATAGCTGAAAAAAAAAAAGTTTTGTCCAAAATCCACCTGCTCCCTGGCCATTGATCTTTAGCGGTGAATGCCTCATTTTGTCCTTTTGGGCAGATTATTTCCTGCGGAGCGAGTCCGTGTTTCTTATGTTCGACGTAGATTTAAAGAGATCTGAAAGTTCATAAAATCTTGCAGAGTACAAAATAATTATTTAAAAACCCAACAAGTGCATCGAGTGAAAAAAGCCGATAGCCGTAACGACTGCATTTTCCAAAGTGCTAAATACCGTAATTACCCTTATGAACTGCTGTAGAGAGCCCTTTCACTCCTGAGGCTTGGAGAACTAAAAGGGATTCGCTCCAGGTTGAGATAAAGGGCTTTTAATAAAATTGTACATTGGGATTATTAGAATGATTTCAGTGCAGAGATTAGGATGTGGATGTTCTGTGAGCACAAGTTTTACCATTTATCTTAACTGCCAGGATTTACTATTGGAGATCGGACTGAAATGTCTCATTTGTGAGCACCCCATATTCAGGTTATACATTAAAGTTTTGACTTTTGGAAAATTCTGATTCCAACTCACTGTGGGCCCTATTCAATTTGCCACGAAGACGGGAAAAGCTTGCGGTGCTCTTTTTTCCGTCTATTACGGTAGGAAAAATTTGCAGATTTTTATGGGGTGTGCATACAAATCGTCAAAAAAATTAGCAGGATTAGCTTCGCACCCCAAATAATGCGGTGTGCAAAGCTAAATTAATCGGGCCCTGTGTGTGCTGTAGATACGTTTGTAAAAGTGCAATTGGCTGCTTGCAATCCAAAAGCGAACTAATCAATGCCTTTGGATTGCAAGCGAGTTAGTATTTAAATGAAATCTAGAATTTGATTGGTTGCTATAGGCAACATCTCTACGTTTCCAAACCAGCAGCTTAGTAAATCTGGCCCCTGCACAATACATCAGCAGCAATTTCTGACCTTTTATAACGCATGCGAAGTGTCACATCCTACATACCCTCCAACATTTTATTATGGAAAACTGGTGTCCATTAAAGTGGCATGGATTGAACTGCTCTCATTTGCATATATTATAATGTGTAAAATCTAATTTTACACCTTATCATATGAGCTAAGAACTCACAGGAGAGGGTCCTGTCACTATAGTATCACAGGAGAGGATCTTGTCACTATAGTGTCACAGGAGAGGGTCCTGTCACTATAGTGTCACAGGAGAGGGTCTTGTCACTATAGTATCACAGGAGAGGGTCCTGTCACTATAGTATCACAGGAGAGGGTCCTGTCAC
>WWET01000100.1:20370-32329 GCA_011038615.1 Limnodynastes dumerilii | reverse complement strand
TGTCACTATAGTATCACAGGAGAGGGTTCTGTCACTATAGTATCACAGGAGAGGATCCCGTCACTATAGTGTCACAGGAGAGGGTCCTGTCACTATAGTGTCACAGGAGAGGGTCTGCCACTATAGTATCACAGGAGAGGGTCCCGTCACTATGGTATCACAGGAGAGGGTCCCGTCACTATAGTGTCACAGGAGAGGGTCCCGTCACTATAGTGTCACAGGAGAGGGTCCTGTCACTCTATCAGAGCTGTAGGAGTCTGTCCCTGCAGCTCTGTTATAGTGATCAGATGCTGTAGGACTAGAGTATAGGGGGGGAGGGAGGGAACTGCTGGGTCAGAATCCGGGACAGGAGCCCTTTTAGCTGGAACAAACCATTAAAAAACGGTTCTTTACCTGCTAAATAGGTACAGTTGGAGGATATGCATTCTAACGCAAGGGTCTGATGTAGGCGGCGGCAGATAAACCCTCTGGACTTAGACATGACCTGGGGTTTGTGCAAATGTTTTGATGGAAACAGTCTTTTTCTATGGATCGGGAGCAATTGTTTGGGTCCAGCCCTTTCTGTACGTTACTGTACATCACTCCACCCCTCTTCTCCCAAGACACGCCCCTCGGAAGGCAGCTCAAGTAGCGTTTAGATCTGAATGGGGAGCAGTCGCGTACATTTCTGAGCATGCTCAGTAGAAACTCACACAGTGAAACGTCAGGTCAGCTGGTGTGCACTCACCTCTGAATAAGTCCCTCTGTGTTCCACAAGTCCTTGAATGTGCCCTTAAATCAGACATATGCAACCTGTAGCAAAATAATGATGTTTCTTTACTGTCCTTGGAAAATCAGTTATAAAGAAGAGAGTTCATCTAATAACAATACAGCTCATCATCTATAAAAAATCAATCATGGTAAAATAAGTGCTCTATTCACAGCATAGCACCCTGATTTATGGGCACAGAATAAGAAAGAGCTTTTAATGCATTCCTGTGCACAGTAAATGGTTTAATGTATTGATTCTTATCCTCCAATATCCCATTCAGCAATATTTATCTGTAGGACCTCCCCTTAAAGATCCTGGTGATGAGGACATTTTAATGTGGTTTCTGGTCATTTAACTGTGCCAGTGAATAAAATGAATAAAATGGAATGAATGTTTAAGTAATAAGAAGCATCATCCAGACTTACATAAAGGACCAGATTTACTTAGCTGCGGGATTGGAGATGTCGCCCATGGCAACCAATCAGATTCTTGCTCTCACTTTTCTGTTACATACTAGAGACTGTCATCTAGCATCTGATTGGTTACTATGGGCAACTTCTTTTCCAAACCCTCAGCTTAGTAAATCTGGCCCAAAGTGGGGGTTTTTCAGAGGGGTTTCATCATAAAATGACCCATTTTGCGATTTGGGTATTCGCTCAGCTGGCTATGAAACCGTGACTTTCAGTCCGTCACCATTTTACATGGGGATGGATTGGTAATATTATGGTAGCATCAAGATATTAGACTTTGTTGAGCAAGGTACGAGAGTAGTTCCCAAGTGATTGATCCAATACATGGACACAGCAGGGGATCGGATCTTTCTAGCGCAGTCATACCCGGCCCAAAATCTTCATCTGACATCTCTACTGGTCAATGAAAGAGTCAGCTATAATTATGGGAAACTTTGTCATACAGATATCAGGATGTTTCTGTATATAGCTATAACCCTGCAATCTGTATATCCAGATACGTTCCCAGATATTCTCTCTCCCAAGCGACTGTTACGTATTGTAGAAATAGTTCTTATGCTTCATGTGAGAACAATGCAATTGTAGTAACACTGGGCTGTATTCAGAGATCTGTTTCTAACGAAAGTTCCGTGCGTATTTGTAGGATCGGAACGATTTTGCATCAACTGCGCATGCGTAGTAATAGTGATACGCCGTCTACGTTGAAGTTAAGGTCGGAAATGGCTAAGGGACAGACTTTTGAATTGGGCGGAGACTAATGCGACCCTAAGTGCTGCGGAAATATACGGACCTAAGGATTTGCATAGAAATGGGCGGGGGAGGCATTGAGATGAGGGAAAGTGGGCGCGCTTACAGAGTTAGGGCCGGTAATATACGCAACTAATGCACATAAGGCCGGAAGTGACTAATACACAGAAGTCCGGAAAGAAGTGCGGCCAGATAGGGCAAGTCTATGCAGGTGGAAGTTTAGGTCCGGCTGGAGGAAGCGAGGGGAGTGACTGTTTTTTCTGGTGGGTGTAACCTGCTCCGACCTGCCACTTAGTTGCGTGTATTTGCGTCCCGAACGCCGGCGGAAGTCTGAATAATAAAGTACCAGATTTAGAGTTTAAAAATAAGGTGAAATAAGGTGGAAAGTTACACCCGCAACAGTCATGTTGACTTACATAGGAAGTCAGTCAGGGAGTATACTTTGCGTTTGGTTATTGCACACAGACACTGATCAGCGTTACTCTTACACTGTTTAGACTTGAACTAGGAAACATCAACTCTCAACTCTCATACTGATGGAACCATGCAGTTCAACATGGTTTGGGCCCGGTGTAACTTTCCACCTGATTTTCTCTTATTTTCAAATGATGAACTGAGACAATAGTTTGAAATTTAATGGAATGTAAAATTATATTTTTTAATGATCAACATTCGGCACAAAAAAAATAAGAAGAATTTCTGTAGGTTTAGCGTTAAGGTTAAATACCCAGCGGCTGGTAGAAATATTTAGATGTACATTGTCATAGAATGTGACGGCAGATAAGAACCACTTGGTCCACCTAGTCTGCCCTTTCCCACCCCCCCTCCAGTTACTGTACAGAGAACACTTATCACCCACTCACCCTTCCATACACTAGAGTTCATTTAAGCCAATGAACCTGCTAGCATTTTTTTGGGCATGTGGGAGGAAACCGCAGGGCCAGATTAACAATGGGGCTAATTGGACTACAGCCCCAGGCCTCCATCTGGAAATAGGCCCCACACTGTAGATCGCCAGGCATCCTACTGCATCCTTCTCCAAAGCCTACTATATAGAGTGGGCCCTTGATAATTTTCAGCTCCAGGCCCACATGACCCTCAATCCCAACTTGGGAAACCAGAGCACCTGGAGGAAACCCACACAGACATGGTGAGAACATACAAAATCCACACAGATAAGACTTAGTCCTGGAATCAATCTCATGACCTCAGTTCTACTCACCTTTTGAGCCACCGTGCTGCCCCTGTGCGCACTTACACTTGCATTTGGGCCTGGTTTGGGCTCACAAGCACTTCCATGCCCTTACTCATTATCTACATTCCCCATAGTTGCCGACTTCTCTCTTCTAGGAGAATGAGGGTGTGGTTTATGGAAATCATACCTGAAGCCCTTCCCCTGCCTAAACAGCCAGTGTCATTAAGCCCAGCCCATCCTTAGTAAAACTCGGTGCTTGAGGCCGCGATTTACCAACTCCCCCGGGATTCCAAGAGCAATTACGTAATTTTGAAAGACTCCTGTAAAATTCCGTGAGATTCGGTAACTCTGGGCCTAATCCAGACCTACGCTCGTGTGCGTTTTTACAGCGAGCGTAAACGTAAAAACGGCTGTTTGTACTTACTGCACATGCGCCGGACAGATTTTATGCTGAGAAATTCTGAGCGTATGATTAATACATTCGTATTAACGATCGCGGGGGTGTGCCTGCCTTACGAAATCTGTAAATACGCACCGAGGGCGGGGTGAGGCATTTAAATTGTACAGTATGGGCGTGCTAAGCGTCATAACTACTCAATGAGAATACGGACGCCCGCGGTTACTATCCAAAAAGTTAGGGTAGAGTTTGCTGGGCATAAGAAAGTGAAACTTTCTACGATCAAGGGGAGTGCCTATTGCCGCGCATTGTAGGTACGCCGGCGTTATGCTATGTACACGACCATAGGTCTGGATCAGGCCGTATGACACCGAAACTCCCCTCCAAACCCAGACGTTGCAGCTGAGTTGTAATTGGATCGCCATCGCCATTATTGCGGGCGTAATTGTTCTATGAATACAAAGTGCGAAGGTCCTACTAGAATAAAATACAGACATACATAAAATGATTATATTTCTGTCACTGTGAATGCTTAATCCAGAGGAAAATATAATATTTTTAGCCTGTAAGTCAATTTTATTATAACTATTATTTACTTTTCACATCTGCTGGAAATATCCGGAAGACCGCTGTACGTCTATTGACCTAGTAATCCAACTAATATCTCACCACAGGCACCATTTCTTCTGTATCCCCGGCAGCCCGGAAAGCGGGTGCTGCGGTGTCTATAAATGACTTTGTTAAGGGAACCAGTCACTTTCTGTAAAGCTCTCTCTGAGCTCGTAGCTATGGCCTTTTCTTTGGAGCTTACCTACACACAGAGAATTCCTGCAGAAGTATTACCAGCGAGAGAACAGCCTCTAGCACTCATTATTATGAATGTAAAAGTTTCCAAACCCGAAAGAAGATGTAAACTTGCGGATATAGGAATTGTGTCTACGTGGAGGAGAGAAGGAGCGTGCATCAAAAATAACTGTATTTTCCATACTGACAGGCTACTAAAATGTACCCAGACAGATAGGACGAATGGCTTATATGTCTGCTCTTTAATGAGGTACTAGAGGGTCAATCCAGAGTTAGGGGCAGCAGCAATAAAGGGGCTAATACAGTATGTACTTGGAGAAAGCATGTAGTCATTTTAAAGGTGCAAATTCATTTTATTGTTTTACATGCAGGAAAATGACTTTCAGACAAATATTGGGCAGCTTTATTTATATATAAATCTGAAAACGTCACCTCTCATATCTCACTTTCCCTAGACATTGTACATAGGCTGAATTCCCCCCTGCCCCTCACCAATGCAGTGTAACATGGTTTTGCCCAGATTTGCCCCTTGCATTGCTGTTGTTTGTATGAATCAGCCCCAACCACAATTGTTACTTGCTAACATTGAATATTTCCCCTATGGGAGATCCTGGAGGGAAGAGTCACTTACCAGGCTCTTAGGGGGTGTGTTCTGGCATTTCAGGGCACATAACTTTACCCCTATTGGTTAATGTTGTGGTGCCTTGATTTGTAAGCACTGAACTCTGGGGGCGGTGCTTGATGCCAGGTTTGAATCCTCTAGCCTCCGATGTCTATCTTCTGTGCTTATTTCAACCCTAACTACGATCTGCAATCTTTCTCTCTCTACTGGTATCTTCCCGTCTTTATTCAAGCACACACTAATCACTCCAATTCTGAAAAAACAAAACTCTGACCCCAACTCTCCTTCTAATTATCATCCCCTTTCCCAGCTCCCATGTCCCTCAAAGCTCACTCACTTCCGCTCCTCGCACAATCTTTCGTATCCTCTTCAGTCAGGCTTTTGCTCCAAACACTCCACAGAAACTGCACTGACCAAGGGGGTCAATAACCTCATCACTGCTAAATCTATAGTTCACTACTCTCTAAATCCTACTGGATCTTTCTGCTGCTTTTGACACTGTCGACCACTCTCCTCTCATACAATTATTACAATCCCTGGGTATTTAGGACTTTGATCTTTCCTGGATTTTCGGGATCCATCTCCTCTGCTCTTCCCTTATCTGTTGGAGTACCACAAGGCTCAGTGTTGGGTCCATTGCTCTTCTCTATCTACTCCTGATCTATCACCAACTGTGTTGGCCCGTGTCACTGAATGTCTCTCTGCCATTTTATCCTGGATGCCCTCCCGCCATCTCAAAATCCATCTCTCAAAAACAGAGCTAATAATATTTCCACCTGCCAGTAAGAGTCACCAACCCGGTCTCTCCATCTCTCTTTTTGTGCGTGTGGTAGTCTCTCCATCCAAATGAGAGAGGGGAGTGAACTTACTCCCCTCTCTCTATCAGAACAAGTGTGATTGATGCTGCCATAATGCAGCCTTAAGACACACTTGCGGTTCAGAGGTCTGTACGACCGCTGATCCACTCGTAAGTGGGTGTAACCTCCCTCACTGTACAATTTACATGCTTCTCCCCACCCACCTTGGCGGTTGGAGGGGAAGCACAGCCCTTTCCCACGTTAATGCCATTGCACGGAACTAAGTTTTGTATGAGGGTAGTAACGTTGGTGACACATTCGTAAGTGGGCCTGATCCAGACCTACGCCCGCCGTCGCATGCGCATGCGCTGGATGCCCTCCCGCTATCTCAAAATCCATCTCTCAAAAACAGAGCTAATAATATTTCCACCTGCCAGTAAGAGTCACCAACCCGGTCTCTCCATCTCTCTTTTCGTGCATGCGGGAGTCTCTCCATCCAAACGAGAGAGAGGAGTGAACTCACTCCCCTCTCTCTTTCAGAACAAGTGTGATTTACGCTGCCATAATGCAGCCTTAAGACACACTTGCGGTTCAGAGGTCTGTACGACCGCTGATCCACTCGTAAGTGGGTGTAACCTCCCTCACTGTACAATTTACATGCTTCTCCCCACCCACCTTGGCGGTTGGAGGGGAAGCACAGCCCTTTCCCACGGTAATGCCATCGCACTGAACTAAGTTTTGTATGAGGGTAGTAACGTTGGTGATACATTCATAAGTGGGCCATCGTTACTAAATCCCTACTGAGTAATCCCTACTCATAAAGCTCGATGCTTAGATGTCACCCTTGACTCTGAACTGACCTTTTTATACAAACTGTTTCTAAAAACTGTTAGATACATCTAAAAATCATTTACAGAATTCGCAAATATCTCACACAAGACACTGCTAAAACTCTCATTCATGCACTAATCATCTCCCGCATTGATTATTGCAATGCTCTTCTTATTGGACTCCCACATTATAGAATTACCCCCCTGCAATCCATATTACATGCAGCTGCTAGACTGATTTTTCTTGCAAGTCAATCTTCTAGAGCTGCTCCACTTTGTCAATTTATACATTGGTTGCCAACAGGGCCGGTGCTAGGTGCCCCCTTCATATTCCCCTTCAGGCCTCTAATTAGGTATTGCAGGCCCCCTCCCCAGTTTTAATTAGATATTGCAGCCCCGTCCCTAGTTTAACTCATATATAGTAGCCCCCGCCCCATAATAATTACTGACTCCACCCCATAATAATCACTGCCCCCACCCCATAATAATAATAATAATAATTAGAAGGAATTGCATGAGTGCCTTTTTTCAAATACTGTAGAATACTGTAAAAGGAATTAATTCATTGTAACTTATAATTGCAATAATAACATGACACTCTCTTATTCTTTTTCTTTGGTATTGAGTGTCTGGCTAATATATTGCCTGTCAGCACCTGATAGGTTAGACCCAATATGGCTAATGTGTGACTCTCAAGATGAAACTACCCAGCATGCTCTGCTGTTGTTGCTATGTTACAGCCCTGTCCTCCCCACAGTCACATGACTACATCGGCTGGTTGCAAATCCCTTAGTATTTGATAAAAGGCACTCATGCAATGAATAGGAAGTGTTCAATAGAGTTATCTGATCTGTACCTTATGGGTGATGCAGCAAAGTCTTTTACAAGACCTGCCACAGAGACAGCTTGTTTTATGCTGTCCGAGCAGACATCTGAATTATAGTTTCCATTATAAACTGTGTTATACACCTTGAAGGCTTGGGACCATTGATAGGGCACTCTCTCAGAGCTTTCACACCAAAACTCTTTCTCTTCGGCGATCAATACAAGAACATGAATCTATTGATTGTCCGTTAATTCAGGAAATCCTCAAACAAGTGTAACAAGTGTAACAATGCCCCTCGGGGAAGGAGTTAGACAACTGTGCTTTAAATACCGCCCCCNNNNGCTTTAAAAACCCCCCCCCCCCCCCCCACTGACAATGTTGTGTACTGCTTCTTGACAGTCCTGTTTTTTGATTGCAGGTATGGCGACCTATTCCGATAAGCTGTTCAAGTTTAGGAACGGACGATGGGAAGACATCCTGAGCGATGACATCAACATCCGCAGAGGGGTCGCTAATCGCTTTGCTGGGCGGTCTGTGGCTTGTATCGACAGAAAAGTAAGATTCTATCTCACAAGTTAAAGCCGCGTCCATATCCAGCCTTCAGCGGGTGCAGAATATTTCAGTAACACAGTTATAGGCAAAAAAACAAGCAAATTTGGGCCAGATCCAAACCTATGTTCCCTTCGTTTCAACGCGTAGCGTATTTACGCTTTCGTATTTACTATGCAGTCTCGTAGGCAGTCCCCTCGGTCGTGCGTATTTTTGCTGATTTACGCTTTCCAAACCCTTTCCAAGCGTAACTGCTATCGGCCGTAATGGCTGCACATACTTACGCACCTAAGCACGCCCATACTGTACAACTTAAATGCCTCACCCCGCCTCAGAAGCGTAATTACGGGTGTCGTATGTCTGTCTCGCCCCTTTGTCCATAGTTACGCTGTTGATTGTAGGCTCGTAAGTACGTTCAGAGTTTAGGGTTGTAACATCTGCCGTGCGCATGCGCAGAACTTGCATAACCGCGTTTTTACGACTCCGGCGAGCGTAAATACGCTAACGGTCATAACTCTGGATCTGGCCCTTTGTTCCTAAACTTACTAGGGTTCATTTAGAGAGTAACAGAATAAACTAGAGAGGAGCGGTCGATAGATTTGAACAGGGGCGGAAGGTGACATAACAAATAGTCTAGGCCCAAGTCTGAATGGGCAAAGCCAGGCGGGACTGGGTGTGGATGGGCGGGACATGATAGTAGCTGTCAGAGCCTGACAGCTTAAAACAGTGCTCAGCCCTCCATGTAGATCGGCTAATTTGAAGTCTAGAGTGACAGATAGGTGATCTACAAAGCCACTAAGAGAGACTCCCTACGCATTTCGGTGCGCGACTTCATCATTGTGTGTAACTACTATCGCCCTTGGTTTCTTCCTTGTCTACTTTCATTTACGTTCCACTTTGAATCAGAGTTGAGGGACCAACGTACTTAAAATGAGCATGTGACTCCAAATGTCGCAATCATCAGGATTACTCTGCATTTGCCTGTGTTATCTGTAAATTCTGTCTCAATCACGAATGCTAACATATACAAATGAATATCAGGAAGACTGTGATAGCACCCTGCACCAAAGGGGTGTGTCCTATATTACCAGAGGGGTGCGTCCTGTACCACCAAAGGGGTGTGTCCTGGGAATAACTCCACCCATGGGTGTGTCTAGCACTGTCAGGAAAACAAATTCTTAATATAGATGGTGGCATCAGTATTTATTGCTTGTTCCATTTTTAGTGAGTAAATACATTCAGTATTAAATTCTGTCTCAATCACGAATGCTAACATATACAAATGAATATCAGGAAGACTGTGATAGCACCCTGCACCAAAGGGGTGTGTCCTATATTACCAGAGGGGTGCGTCCTGTACCACCAGAGGGATGTGTCCTGTACCACCAAAGGGGTGTGTCCTGGGAATAACCCCACCCATGGGTGTGTCTAGCACTGTCACCAAAACAAATTCTCAATATAGATGGCGGCATCAGTATTTATTGCTTGTTCCATTGTCATTGAGTAAATACATTCAGTATTATTGTGGAGACTGTGAATAGGATCCGGTGACTTCTTCAACTTTATAGAAAAGATAAAAGTAGGTGACGCTGCAGCTGATTAACAAGAGACCAAAGTGTATTTTTCATTTTTGTCTATATTATTGAAGTCATGTTGTCTTGGATAACTGCCAGACTTTGATTAGATCTTGGCCTCCATGAAAATGGCCGCTTCCATAGGCCTCAATGTTGGGAAATAGGACACGATTTCTAAATTCTGTCCTCCTACTGCAATGACTTTTGGAACTTATTTAGGAGATTACAAAACATTGCAGGAAGTCAGGGAGACCACCCACACCTCAGGGAGCCCCCCTGATATTAGATTATGTAGATTTGGCAACTATTAAAGGGTTGCCGACTCTCCAGGAATATCCAGGAGCCCCTCGAAACTCGGGCAGTTCTCCCGGTATCCCAAGAGAGCCAAAAAGTCTCCTGCATGTGAGGCAGGGGGGCCTCTCATAATAGTAATCCCTAGTGTTACTAGGGATGGGCGGGACTTGATGACGCAATTTTCATCATCAAGCCTCGCCCACCTCCTGGAACACTATGAATTAAGGTAGTACCGGAAAGGGGGCAGGGCTTAAAGATGCAGTTTGCATATATCGCATCAAAAGTACCGGGGATCTCCCGGAGCGAAGATTTCAAAAGTCGGCAACCCTGAACTATGTTAAACTGCTGCTGGCTCAGTATTAGAGCCTCCTAAATCTTTGCCCCCCTTGCTGTGTCTCTTGGTCTCGCCAAGGTGCTTTTCTCTTAAATCAGCATCCGAACCACAATGCATAAATAAAAATGTGTCTCACTAATCATTGTAACCCTCACGGCGTCAGACGTCCTCACTGTAATATGTTCTGCAGAGCCCCGGGTATGACAACTTATCACGATCACTCTACAACCATGTTTTATGTCTTTTTCCTAAAATATAAAATTAATACCGAAAAGAGGGATAAAGAATATTCCGGCACAGGGAGATTTGCTGCCGGCTATTTTGTACTTTTCCTTTTTTTTTTTGTATCGTGCATTCCAGCAACTAACAAAAAAATAAATAAAATCAAACGACTGTTGTCACAGATGAACAATTGCATTTAAAGGGAAACCATTTTATATGTTGTGCTAGTTTCTCCCTTTATTCTTTTCCAAATGGAATTTTGAAATGTGGGAGGTTTAAAGCCTGCGTCGGAACCATCATTTTTCACTTTCTTTTGGGTTTGTGTAATTACACAGGCCATTTATAACTCCAGTCTGCTGAACTGCGTTCCAGTGCGCCCTCTTATTAAATTGCCATCTCGGAGACACCGCCGCCCTGTCTGCGCTCCCGGGATGAATGACACTTTAAGTAGTTCGGTCCTTAGACATATGAGGCTTCTTGAACTTTATAACTTGTGGCATCATCTGAGCGCTCACAGGCTCAGGCAATGCATTGATGTGAGAGCAAATAATGGTGGAAAATAAAATGACTGTTTGCAGTGGAACAAAGCCAAACACTAGGCAAGTAATATACTGTATACACGTCAAATATTACCGTATACATCAAAGACTGTGCATGGCTGAGCTAAATCATTTTCATTATGTAAGTGGAATATTATATGTTAATTAGAGATGAGTGGTTCATATTGTGTAAAATCCAACAGATCCGAATTTACGGTTTCCGTGATGATCTGAGGCCATGACTCAATTCCTCCCTCCAAACTCGGAACGTATTTCGAGGCAAAATACTAATTTTTTTGCATTCTAATCTCTGATTTTTTTTTATCTGAATCTCTGATTTTGGGTTCTATATAATGCCTAATGTGCTATTTTAGTGCTGTTCATCATATATGTGTTTACATTCACCCTATAGATGTTAGTACTATTATGTTGCAACACAAACAAGTGCAGAAAAATGACATGATTTTAACACTTAAAAAAGAAAATTTGAAGAAAACCAAAACAAAGTTTATATGACTAAACCGAAATCAAAGATTTGGGGCTCATCTTCAGTGGTAATGCCCATATTTTACCTCTTTGGACCAAATCCACGCCCCCTGTACATACGTGGGATGTTTAATTCTGCGCGAGAGGCAAATAAACTCCCAGTCACACTTGCGGAGCAGTGATCCGTCCATCCGACCGCTGCTCCGTGCGCAAATGGGAGAAATGCTTTCGTTTGCCTACCTTGGCGTGACATTTCCACTTAAAATTGAACTGTAACATAACATCTGGAAGGCGTATGCGTCCTCGAGTCCATAAAGTCCACTTACGCACTTTGCGTTCGTAAGTAGGCTCACGTACGTAGCTGTATGATCCAGTCCCATGATAACATGCAGGAGGGTACTTTGCGTTCGTAAGTAGGCTCACGTACGTAGCTGTATGGTCCAGTCCCATGATAACATGCAGGAGGGTGGGCCTTATATGGGGGGGGGGTGACAGCATTAGACCACAGTGACTACAGTGGCG